>KI921549.1:6446-16694 GCA_000473525.2 Anopheles melas
TGTTTGTGTTGTATTAAACTACACTGCTCGTTTGTGTGTGTGTGTGTGTGTGTGATTACACCGTGTACACAACATGACCCTTGAAACACTCGCTCCTGTCACCTGCCGATGCTTTAAATGGTTAGCTACCAATGCTTTAAAATGCAAAATACTCTCCCTATTTCTATATGTGACCTGCTCAGCATAGGTTTATGATAAGGGTCAAACCTATTTTCAAAAATTGGACAGGGAAGAAACACAAAAATCCATTGCCGTTATATACCACACGAGGAGACTACACAAAAATGGACACACACACATACACACAAACACACAAATCCACACAGTCTTGTTTGTAATGTTCCCCAAAGAAAAGAAAAGAACAACAAAGCTTGTACTCGGGGGAGAGGAGAAGGATGCTTGAGGCATCTCTCCAACATTGTAGATTGTTTACATTCTGCCACGTTTTATTTACAAACCGTTCCCTCCCTTGTTGTTGATGCGAACGTAAACGCTTCTGGTATTAGTGGTAATTGGTGCGAACCAATGAGTTCTTCAAACAAGACATTGGCAAGCGATTCGCCTGTACCATACACTTTAGGCAAATTTTAGAATTCATTTGTGAAACTAATTAATTAAATTGTAAACCAGTGAGTCGAAAGGTTATTGTCCTCGTGTGGAGTGTGTTTGAAATGATGCAAGATTAAAAAAAGGACTCTCAAAATTGCTCAACAGACAGCATCCGCAGTCCGGGATTGTTGCAAGAAAAGCAAAACAAAAACACAAAATAAGAAATTCTTCTGACCGGCAAATGTTAATGCATTTGAAATGTATAGGAAGTAGTGTAAAAATACTTTACATATAGAATATTACTCCATTTAGTTGAGGGTTAATAGCCCCAGCCACACTCCCTAACAAAAGCCGATAATACACGTTTTTCAGGTGCAAACCGCTCACAAATGTTCATCATTAGTGCAGTGTTGTGTGTGTGTGTGTGTGTGTGTGTGTGAGGGGGGGGGATAAAGAAGGGAAGAAGCTGCTGCTCGTCGTCTATTCTTAACACTTCCTACCTACAGCAAAACACAGCAGATTCTCCTCCTTTGGGTACTACTGTCGGTACATTTTTCAACCAAAGATGCATTATTCTTTGTACATACACATACTACCACCATGCAGTGTGGAGTACACTAATCCCCTCACCACTACGCATTCCTCAATTATCATCAACTCAATACCACCATACTCGCGCACATCATACACGCTTACATACTACAGTTTAACACACGCACTCACACAAACACGCACACGCACGCACGCGCACACACACACGCACGCACACACACACACACACACACACACACACACACACACACACACACACACACGAGCGCACACGCACACACTGTTTGTGGTTTAAAAGTAAGATCCTTTCAGGCGTTCAATGGGGGTAGGGTGGTGCTGCTGTTGCTGCAGGCGCAAAATTCCAATTTACTTCCAAAACGACAGAGCAGAACAGAACAAAAAAAAAGGAAAAGAAAGAAAAATCTTAAATTCTATGCGCACACCTGCTATTTATCCTCCTCCCTCTCTCACATGGGTTTTGTGTTGTTGTACGCTTATCGATTCTATCATCATCATCATCAGCGTAAGCCGTCCTGTCCTGTTAATGTCCTTAGAGATCGCGCTTTCCCAATTCACGGCCTACATTTGTCACTAGTGCATACACTTATTATTTGCGATATCGTCCGTCCCCCTCCTTTTTCTCGCGCATTTCTCGATGATATTCCCTTATAACGAGAGGTTACCTACGGCATCACTTTGCTTGGTGAAACACAGGTGTGTGGTTGTTGTTTTTTCACGATCAATTGAGAATTGCAAGAGAGAGAGAGATCCCCGCGGTAGTTGCCTAGCCATTGCTAGATGGAAAATAAGAAGGATGGGTGGATGGATGAAGGAGGGAAGTCGGGGGAACAGACAGCGAGAACGCGGCGGTACCTTTTCTCCCTGTACATTTTGCAGCGCCGCCACCTCTCTATTCGTCCTGCATATCCTCCGGCATTTCGTGCGGATTCATCATGCCCGGAACCGTCATCAGCATGCGTCGTTTTTCTTCCTGTATTTTTTTCAGCTCGTTCTCTCGCTCCTCCAGGTACAAATCGGAATCGTCTTCCCCGGTCACTTCCTACAAAAGCGCGAAAGTTAATAATACGTCCGCGTTCGTCCTTTTTGTCCCCATTCTACTTACCTTAATCTGGATCAGGAAATCTCGTAAATGCTCCTTAAATGCGTGTACATCCTGGTCAAGGTTAAACAGGCCGGTGACGAATATCTTGATCTGATTGCCGGTCAGGTGGCTGAAGGCGGACTTGAGCAGCATCGCCACATACTCCTGAATGTTTAGCACGTTGTCGTCCGAGGGTCCGAGCTTGACCGTAATGCGACCGGCTTCCACCAGTGAAAACATGTACGCCAGGATCGTGGCATGGTTTTGCAAGCTTGCCGTGTGCGACGTGTCCGTTACAACGGAGAAGATCTGCATCAGGATGTCCGTGTAGTAAGTTTGATAGAAGCTTTGCGCGGCTTGCGGGTGCTGTTCGAGATTTTGCAGCATCTACAATGGGAAACCAATGGAACAGCAGCGTTAGCAGAAGAACATACGAGACGTACGATTAAAACGGAGCGGGATTTGTTTTATTTTTTCCAGCTGCCAGCATCACCTACCTGCATAAGTATGTTTAAGCCAGTGTCGGCCACGTTTCGCATCGTGTGCTTGAACGCCCACACGATGGAATCAAACACGAGCTTGAACTGTTCGGGCGGAATGCTCAAGAACGCTTTGAAGCAGTACATGTTGACCGCTTGAAGCAGCTCGTAGAAGTTCGTGCGATGCTGTGGGTAGTCTTCGAAGTTTTTGTTGATCATGTCCAGCGTGCAGTCGAACAGCGCGTCAAAGATTTTTGGTATCTCCGGCGTGATCACAGCCTGCAGCCGGTTCACAATCGATGCCATCGTGCTCAGCACAAGCGGTTCTCGTGCATTGGGGACCTTCGTGCGCTGCACAACATACAGAAAGGTAATATGTAATATTCTGTACATATTACAGAATGGATGCCCCAACATCATCAGCATGCAACGTACGTTGCACCCCTTAGACCAATATGCTCACCTGATAATCGAACAGCACTGCCTCGAGCAGGGGCGGAATGAAATTTTCCATCACCATCTTCGGATCGTTCGACTTCCATACCCACTCCGAGATGAGCGTCAGCGTTTCCTTCTTCACGACGTGCATCGCCTTTATCAGCGGCTGGTTGTTGATCGACAGTCCGTTCAGCGAAATTGCTTGCGTAATGTTTTCCGACATTATCTTGTACACGTTCAGCATATCGAGATAGATGCGCCCAAGCTGCGAAACGTACGAATGGCCCAGAGCTTTACAAGCACGTACATTCGTTTTAAGTATGCTGCCGAGCTGCTTCACTGCGCCCATGTCCTTCAATATGTCCACGTTCTTGGTCGCTTGTGAGATGATATCGTCCCAAACCTGTTGAAAAGGCAAAAAATTGTCACGTTTAATGAAGGGGATGTTTTATTTGTCGATCAAGAGACAACGACTGGATCGTCTAGCTTACCTGATTCGGCAGCATCATATACTTTTCGATCAGAATATCTTGCTGCACCTGGTCGGCCTGAGCAGAGATCATGTAACCGACCGCTTCATAAAACGTATGAACCTGCGAACGAAACCAACCATCACATGAATACGCACTCACACACACAAAATCAACCTATCCTATTATATCCAATGCTCGATGTTCCTCCTACCTGTTGAGGCTGTAGATCACAAATGATGCTACTCATCGTTGCCAGAATTTCTTCGATGAAGGTGCAGGATTCGTTTGGTTGTAGCTGGACAAAGTGCCGGCGGCATTTGAGCGCTATCTTGATGAAAGTATCACAGGCCATGTCCTGTACACCGTCGTGCGTTTCATGCATAAACTCGAACAGCTTGTTCACGACCGTCTTGAGGAACTTCCAGTGAGCCCGCAAAAAGCGTGGATACTGTCCGACCACGTACATTATGTTGGACGCAATGATAGCCTTGTTGTCTTTGCCTGCCAACGAAAAACAAAATGAAATGGAACGTTACATAAACACTCTCTCTAATACAAACACACTTTTCGAAATGTACCTTTTTTGTGCTCGCACAGCCCCAGCAACTCCTTGATGACCGTCACGAGGAAGCGTTTCTCGTCCTCCTCGAAGAACGCGCCGGAGATGGAACCGATCGCCCAGCAGAGCGTGTTCAGGTTCTTCCACGAAAACTCGCTACCGTTCACCTGGTTGTTCAGCTTGTCCGTCATGATGCGCTCCGTGTCGGCATAGTCGAGATGCGTCAGGTAGACAAGTGTTTCGCGCATATTCTTGTACAGATTAATACTATTTGTGTCCTTCATGAACTCGCGTACGACCTCGCCGTTCTCGTTCTCCACCACCAACACCTCCTCCGGTTTGGCCATGCGCGAAATCATGATGTATCGCACCTTCGACAGGATCTTGTGGTAGAAGGTGCGCCGCTGGCTGGAGGTGTGCGCCTCTTTGTACAGTTCGCCGGTCAGGCTGTTCCAGTACTCTAAGCAGATCTTGAAGATTTCCACATCCTCGACCTCGGAAATCATTACCAGATAGTCGAGCGCCTTCAGCACCACCTCCATTGTGTCCCGCTTCTCCACCAGCGTCGCGTGCACCCGCAAAAAGGTGCACAGGAACATGGCCAGGTTCTGCACGAAGCACTGCTCGTCGTCCGACCCATTCATGTAGATCTGGTTCATGTTCGTGTTCGGCGGTATCATCGTGTCAAACTGCTCCATCGTCTGCTTGAATAAGGCAATGAACACGTGATCGTAGTTCGGCAGCTGCAGGCCCGCAATCTCCGACAGGCACATGATCGTGATGTTGCGAAACATCGGTATCGTCAGAAAGCGACAGACCAGCATGTCGATCAGCTTCGTCTCAAAGATGTAGCCGAGCGGGATCCAGTTGAGAAACTTCAGCAGCGTCTGCAGCGTCGCCGAGATTAGTGGCGCGTTTAGAGAATTCTCCAGCACAAACTGGCACAGCGTGAAGACCTGCGCAAACTCCGAGCACATGGTGTCCTTCAGATGTTTCGCCTTCGTTTGCGTGATCTGACCCGAGCAAAAGTCAAACACCTCCTCGCTGAGCAGCTTCAGGATGATCATGTTGTTCTGGCACAGCGTCTCGTTGGTCTTGGACGCGCCGACAATGTCGCTGATGAACGTTTCCCAGTTGTTTGGCCATTCGCGCTTCAGTATCTGCACCAGGATAATGTTCAGCTTGTTCAGGTAAACCTTGTTCGCTTCCATCATTGCTGGATCCTGTGACGTCTTGATGATCAGCCCCACCACATACTTCTTGATGCCTTCGCACTGGTTGCGGGGCAGAATTTTCCAGCGCGTCTTGATCACTTCCTCCAGGATCTGCAGTGCGTAGAATTTCGTCTGCTGGTTCTGTGAAAACTCCAGTATGCTGTCAACGCGCGTCCACGCATCCGGGTGCTCCTTTAGTGTCGTCAGCACCGTCTGAGCAAGGCGCAGCTGTTCGCCGGTGCTATTGTACAAGCATGAGACAATGTTGTCCAGCAGGTCAATGTCAAGCTTTTTCGAAAAGTCCAACAATTGGTTCGCCTCGTCAAGGCGTATCATTGGAATAGCCATCGTTACTGCCGTGCACTCGATTCGCTTGACTGTAGAGAGTTGAAACAATTGGACTGCACCACTTTTATTGCTGCAATTGCGTCCTTCTCACAATAATCTTTCACACACTCTCACCACAAACAGTCCGCTTTAATATTCAACACATACACACACACATGCACGCTTCTATCCACACGCTGTTGTGTATTTACAATACCACACACCTCGAGGATTTGTTCAAACTAAGCGTTGCGCGAGCTTAATTTTTCCAACTTTTCGTCTACGATAACGTCGGTTATGTTGACGGCAAAAAAGTTTTAAACAAATTCAGCAAATTTTTCCTTTAAAAATGCGTTTCTTGCACACTCTCGTTCACTCGTTCCTTACACGCTTACTGTGCTGCTGGTCCCTTGCAAAACGGTCCTTCCGACACTACAACATTGGATACAGGGTTTGTAAGAAAAAGAGAGAAAGAAAGAAAGATAAAACATGTTGTTAATAAACGGGCACCGATTGGGGAGGAAGGGGTGATTAACTAATTTATCAATACCGCTCTCTAGCTATTCTAAACAGTGAAAGAATAATATTCTTTAACACAAGTACACCACACATTCCGCTCTACCGCACTGCTCTCTCTCTCTCTCTCTCTCTCTCTCTCTCTCTCTCTCTCTCTCTCTCTCTCTCATCTCACTCCCATGCTCACTTTCGCACTCACACATTCTCAAATCAGTCGAGATTGTTGATTTGCTTGACGTCGTCCTTGGTTACGCATTCATCCTTCCGCATTCACCCTCGTTCAGTCGAGGAGACGATCATTCTACAGTTCCGCTGCAGGGTGACGACAGTGGGGGATGGTGATGTTGGTAATGGTGGTGGAGGTTGGTTCGTTATTCGTTGAAAGGATGCACTGATTTGGGTATTGTCCGTCTAATAGAGACAGAGCAGGATAATTATTTGTGTCGTCCCCAACCGTTACAATCTTGAAAGAGCATACCCTCCCCCTCTTCGCTCGGAGCATAGTCACATGCAACGAAAAACAAATAAGCGTACAAGCTGCTGTCAAACAATTTACTCACAAGCAGCGTGACGTTCAACACATATAGCCCTTCCGCCTGCCGTGGGGAGTTATGTTTAACAAATTTAAACTTAATTTCACACAAATCTTTTGTCCAAAATGTAAATATTTATACTATCATCTTGACACTCCTTCTGGTTCGTTTGTAATGTTTAGCTTTCATTGCAAAACAAACAAACCTTGCATTTGAAAAAGGAAGCAAAATGATAACAAAAATACTAAGGAGCAGTAAATATCAAGGTATGTATGTATGTTAGGTAGGGATGATTTGAACTCACTCTAGTTGCCTTATGGGTAAATTACTTGGTTTACGCACCCCTGCAGTGGTTGTTATTATCCTTGCGATCGGGGCTTGTTAAATAAGAGCTCTCTCCTTTGCACCGTTACCCAGGTAAGTCAAACATAGAAGATGTTGGTCATCAGTCTTGTTCTCTCTTTTGAAGATCGATGGGCACTGTTCGAAGCGGAGCTATATTCCTACACAATCGATGTGTATTTTTAAAACCTTAATTAATGAAAGGATAGACGGGCTAGCTTTAACGTCGAAACTTATACCTACTCGTACGAATAGGACACACACACCGCACAGAGTTATGGGAGATTCGAGGTCTCTCTGCTTTCAAATCTCCTCCACGTATACTCGTCGCCGACGTCGGTTTTTGCAGCAAACATTCGCACAATCTCACTCAAACATACCAACCATTATTACTACACAGCAAAACTTGCATACTTCTCACACACGCACACATTCATGGGTGCTGCAGATGCGTGCCACACTCAACACACTCGTTCACACGGTTTCCCGAGATGCAATAGACTTCGAAAGGAAAATAAAAAAGAAAGGATATTGAAGACGTAAAGCATAAGTTCAAGGAAGGCACGAAGAATATTCTATCATGCTTTTGGCTCAGAAGCACACCTTAGGACAAGGAACGGAATAGATGGCAGTCCGCCGTTTACACTGGTTGTTCCGGTGGGTGCAATATCTCTTCACCAGTTCAGGTAAAATATATTCTATCATGCTTTTGGCTCAGAAGCACACCTTAGGACAAGGAACGGAATAGATGGCAGTCCGCCGTTTACACTGGTTGTTCCGGTGGGTGCAATATCTCTTCACCAGTTCAGGTAAAATGGTGAACGGGAGAACGAGCGGTAACACACAACACGTCCTCACACACGCCCCCGATGATTGGTGATGATTTTGCGTGGCCCGGCAAAGTAAAATCGTCAGAGTGTATCTTTCTTCGCGCCTTTCCTTTCCGCTCGTTTGTCTGTTGTTCTCCCGGTTAACTCGATAGCACATTCACATTCATCAATCCTAAAATGAAAACAAAAAACGAAATAGAAATGTTGCAACTTTCAAGATGTGTAAAAAATAATGGGCAAAAATACGTCGGAAAGGATGCTAGGGGAAAATACATCAAGTTCGTTCGAGAGTTTACTGTGCTACAGTTTCCACAATGGTACATTGAGAAGCGGGAAGTTCGAGGAACAGGTCCATGTGCAAGTACCTAATTTTGAACTGAAGGCTAAAGACACGCACCGGAAAGTAACAAATTGGTGGTTAACACGAAATTCTTGAAAGATAAGCAATTCAACGAGTACTGTGGAAGGTAAATGCCATTCCTTCATTGCGTACCTTGCGTCTTAAGGGAAAAATAAATAATCAACTTGTTATAGTCGCTGTCGCTCATTTTCTCTCTTTCGTCATAAAATTTTGAAAACGTATGTACCATCACATAAGAGAGACGTAGTTTTCCATGTGTGATTATTACGTATAATAAAAAGGACGAAATAATCATACAAAAGAAAGGGGATTTTCTAGTTTTAATGTTAATATGGATGAATTAAATAGGCAGCTTTAACCAGTCCACATTTGTAGTACGCAATGTACATATTATCATTTCTAAGCAGTTTAAAAGCTAAACTAACTAAACCGCAACACACATCATAAAATGAAAAATGTGTACTATTTCACTGACACTTCAACTATTGGATTTCTGTGAAAGATACTCGTAACTATTAGACTGTATATTTTAACTCTTGTTTGATATTACTATTGTACAGTTATCGTTTATAATTAGCAGCTACTAAGTACATGTACATGAAGCTGCTGTTTTTTTTTAATTCCTTCGCTTCTCCATTTCCACCCACATGCACCTTCACCCATGGGTTCGTGTCGGTGGGGTCAGGTAGCGTGTCATAGTGAGTCCGATTCATGCGTGACGCTATCAAAACCTCTCTGCTTTCTTGCATTACCATCTAAGGGGATGTTGTTTAGCCGACAGTAATCGACATTTATGTTGTCCACCTCAATGGCTTCGCTCGGAACTGGCTGACGTCAGTAGAACACTGGCTGAACTTTAACACAACCGTGGCTTTCACTCTACCGTGCTACAGCTATCAATGTCAGAGAGTGAAGCATCATTCATGTGTAAAAAATATTCTTGTAAAAAGAATAAAGTAACAATTCTTCGCTGATTCGCGATGTGCTTTAAGCATTACATCATGTCCCTATATTAACTGAAATGAAACGATTTAATATGTAAACAGAGGTTAAACCGAGCAAGCTGGGCAGCTACAATGAAGCCTTTTGCTGCGGCGTCATTAGCAATCTCCGAAATAACTGACTTCAAAGGCTTGATCGTCTTTGTAGAGCGGTTCAAGTATAATTATGGCTTGAACATGGTGACGACGAGCTACGATTTCATTGTTATACAGAATTTGTATCATTATTAGGTGCACACATCTATGGCAACTAGCAAAGCATTTTAACAATCATTTGCAAACGCTTTTCAATCCTTTTCATATCTTTTTCTCGCTATAGACGTTTTCTATTATGCCCTTAAAAGGGAACAAATACTAAACTAAGGTTATTTTCCTCTGTGTTGCTCTGAAAAAAACCAGATACGACAGTATTTAAAAGGGTAAATTGATATCAGCAAGAAAAACAGTTTAGACCCAACGTTGATTAGCTACAAACAAATATCTCCAGACAAACTGTACTGAGGCAAAAACAACGCGAGTTCAGCATCGAAATTGTAGTCAAGTATAAAAAAAGAGTAATGGAAGCAGAAACCAGCAGCGGCTTCGACCAAGCGAACCTACACTCTCGTAAAGAGTTGAAAGCAGCAAAGAAGCACGGTAAGAGAAGCGGGTTAAAACAGCTCATTTCCACACTCATCCTGTTTAGCCATCGGACCTCCTACTAACACCGTACGTACATAATTTCGATCGAGGAGGAAGATGCGCGACCCTTTTCCCGCACAGCATAATATACAAACGCCAGAGAGCGTTCCAACCAAAAACCACGATGCGTTCGTCCCAAGAAGCGTAGGGCAATTTCCGCTGAGCAATGTGTGTTGGTGAACGAATTTGTACCGCCGCTAGCCAGCAAGAGCATACATGAACACACACACACACACACACACACACACACACACACACACACACACACACACACACACACACACACACACA
>AXCO02008859.1:0-12972 GCA_000473525.2 Anopheles melas
ACCACCACCACCATCAAAAAGCTTTCATAGTCCCGTTTCAGTTCGGTTACAGTTTCACGTTTTTGACGACAAAATCGTTTGCCCGGGGACCACCGCTCTACACACACACACACACACGCAAACGGTAGTCTAGCAGGCGTGTATGATTTATGGTGAGCCCTCATGCATGGCGGTTATTATTTTCATATTTCTGTTCGGGGTTTTGTGTACTCTTGTGCTTTGCTCCCGTATAGATGTATAGTTTTCCCTCTTTTTTTGGCTTTCTCATCCTGCGATTGCGATCGACATTGAATCGTTACAAATGTGCAATTTATTGATAGAAAGCCCGAGAGAGGGGTCGAACAGTTCCTCGCTGGCACCAAAACTGCACCGAGAGAGGAACTGCCGGTCACAAATTCCACTTTCCTTCACAAACGTTCCTGATATGGCTCCTTTGATTTCCCGGCGCGCACGTTTTGCCACAATGGTGTGAACTTTCCAAATGTTTGAGTTGTTCCACTTTTCGCATGCTGCGATGGTAACGAAGAGTCACTTGCCAAAACCGTCCCTATACGATCGCACATAGTCTCTCGCTCTCTCTCTACCTCTCTCTCTCTCACACACTCGCACGCTCTTTCTCCCGTTTTTTTCTAGAGCACATTTTTTCCCTCGGCAAACATTTTCCGAACCCGAGTTTTACTACACTCCTATAATGTGCAATAATTCATTGACACATGAAAGATGGGATTTGAGTGGAGTGTGAACGAAAGGAGAAAGTGAGTGATGGTGTGCGAATGTGTGTGTGTGTGTGAGTGACCGGGGTGCAGAAAAGGAACTGAGAGGGACCATGCAAGGACCTCCGATCTGCTTCCAGTATCTAGACATGTCGAGGCCACTGCCAGGGCGACCCGTATATGCGACCTGCTGCTGCTGCTGTTAAAGGAAGAATGCGCGTGTTAATGCGAGAAAGTATGCATGTGTGAGTGTGTGTTAAAAAAAAAAAAGAGGAAAGTGCCAACAGATCTTGGTTTGATGGTGGATGAGTAAAAAAGTGGTAATAAATTATGAAAATGTTATAATTTATATCTTCTCGATTAATTCTATTTAAAAAGTTCCCTTTTTTGTTAGCTTCCTTTCTTCGACCCTGCCGTAAAGGCGACTGGCACTAGCAAACTGGGAGAATGAGCGATCGGTTTCATTGGAGAAGATTTATTTACGGTTTTCGGCGCGAGCACACTCTCCGATGTGCGCCTCAACTTTCTCCACCTTTTGTGCCGCCTTCCTTGGCGCAAGTCGAGCACTGTCCGCCCGTCTGCATGGATGAACCGATGCTCTACGTACGTTACCATTTAAACGGAACATATTTCTCGCCACGCTGCTGGACGCGATCTTGAACGCGCGTTGTCCATCTTCTCGGCATGCCAGCTCGGATTCGGATTGGTAATGTGTTTTTTTTCCTCTCACATATTGATCGGAGATTATCGGACGCGAAGCTTACGGTCTCATTTACACGCTCGTTTTATAATGCTTTGGTAGTAAGACATATGGATAAAGACAGAGAAAGAGAGATAGAGAGGGGGAGGTTAGAGAGAAATGGCGTGAGAGACGAAGGCTGTCGAAGGAAAGGGTCATCAAAAGAATAGAAAGGAAACAGGATGCCACTAAATCATCGCGCCATCGCGCCAATGACGAAAATGCAAGATATATGGCAATAAATTCACCAGAATGTGACACCATATCCGATGGGTGAACTTTACACTGCCGTATTGGAAATGTGGTTCCGCTGTGCTATTTTTGAAGGATGAAACTGTTGGTGCACAACGCAAAAAAAGAAAGACGGAGAGAAAAAAAACCGTTCGACCAGAAAGGGCATCAAACATATTGAATGTTCTGTATGGGTGGGTTTGAGATTGAGAAAACGATCAACATTTCTATGCAATGTTGGAAAGAATGGGTGTAATATGAACTGAGTCGTCATTCTGTCCGTTTCACTCAAATTATGTATTCGATTTATTAGGTCGATATTTCTTGTTTATTTATTCGATCAACAATGTGGTACTTTTTTTATAATCATATGTGCATGAACATGTATCAGACCCTTCATGCACACAGGGCAGCAAAACAATACATTAATTCTGCTGCCAACTTTCGAGACCCATTATGCAGCGTTTAGGGTTACATACACGCGATAAAATGGGTCCCAAAAGCCAAAAGAGATCATCTGTTTCCCTATGGCCAGCAACGCTTGAACTAGGAGAGATCTGTCAGCTAAACAGTAAGAAAATGCATAAAGCGATGCTTCCATTAAGGACCCCGGTAATAAAAGCCACTCTGTAACGTTGGATGCGATCATCGAGATGTGACAGGCATGTCAAGTTGAGGTCCCAGGAACGGAGCGAAAGACTAGTTGTCTCACGCAGAATATACTACAGCCGCGCTACAGCCCGACTAGTGGAGGACTACCGCACTAAACAAAGCCTACTGCAATGTCGATCGAACTAATGGGCAATAATTCATATCTAGAAACACAGCTTGATCCTTGAGACAACCCGATCTTTTCAGCATCTCTCCGTTTTGCGTGTCACCACAAAACTCTGAAGTTCGTGATCTATGGAAGGTGATGGTGATACTTTTGAAAAAGCAGCGGGTTAAGGCACCAATAATTGAATTCACACACCGAGGCCTGGAATTGTTGATGATCGTCTCAGCCTGAACATTCCCTAACGACACTATATCGTCCGCACACAGAAGGTGATTGTCCCCTTGGAGCAGCATCAAGAAGTCGGTAATGTTCAGCAAAGATCTTAAGATGCTACCTTGAGGCACAGTGATAAAAAAGAAGATATTTAGAGCTTACAAAAAATACCCCTTTTCCAAATAAGAGAAATACCTAAAGAAAATGAATGATAAAGCAAAACTGCAACAACTCAAAGTTTCTTTTAAGTTTCTTTTAGTTTCTCAAAGTTTTTTTTCCATTCAAACACCTATAAAACCTCTTCAACGTCTGCAAACAACAATGGATGACGAATGGCTTACCAAACAGCAGGAACAGCAATAAAATTACCTTCAAAAAGTCCTTCCACACCATCCCATTCTGATGTAAACAGTTTACGACTTTCCGGAGCATCTAAACATCGTCACTACTACTCATTCCCGCTCACACTCGTTCCAATTATCGGCTTCATTTCTCGCGGCAAGGTCTTGCTAAGCCCGCTGAAATCTTCCCAAATCACCTTTCCGGCTGCCGGATGATTTACGACGCATTAAAACAAAATCTCAGACAGGTCGGTTACGAAATCACTCATCGATGATCGCATGCCATACCACGCATGGCTAGTTCCAATGAAAACAGGCACATTTTATGGTATTGCCAAATATGTTTCCTTGACCGATCCTTTTTTCTGTGCTTTTGGGTGTGTGTATGTGTGCGTTTGCTTCGAATGTCGATCGTTGCAGCATTGTGTGCATCATGGTTTTGTGCTGCTGCATCCGTGAGAATCTTAGTGCGGCTGTGTTAGCTAATGTTAGCAGACAGCTGAAGCCTTTTTCAGTCACCGTTTCGGTTCCTCTTTTGCTCTGTTGTAATCTAATTCATCTACTTGCTCGTTCAAAACGTCACTCTCCCAAGTTCGATTGTCCGGCCCCGAAGGTAACCAACATCCCCAAACAGTTCATTCCGATCGGTACCGATATCGGCGCTGCAAAAAGGGAGTCAGGCTTCCCAAAATACCAGGAAAAAGCGTTTGTATTGTTCAGCGACTTGGCGCGTATTGCGCGGGCTTTTGCGCGGACAGAGCGGAAGATATTTATGAGATTTCTGTGGAACGTCTCCAGCACCAAAGCATCGCGTACCGCACGCTGACCACAACGATATTTTGAAAATCGGTACAACCCTGTGAGTCTCGCGATGACTTTGTCCCTATGCTGTGACCGCCGATCGCTTCACCTCGAGAAGGCGTTGTTTGGGGACATAAATATTCCTTCGACAGGTCAGACTTTCAAATCACTCTGAGCCCCGTAACGATCCGTGCACGAATGCACGAGACACCACCTCTCTGTCTGTCTGCCTGTCAATCAACCGCTCAACCGCTCAAGGATTTGCATATTCCAAGAACTCCAAACACAATATTGAACCGGAGAATCGATCCCCGGGCCGGATTTCGGTGGTATTTCCAGCTAATGCCATTTCAAAGGAATTTCGCGCTACATCTCTTGGGGGATTCGCATAAATCATTGCTGCTGGATGGGAAGGGGAGGTGGAGTTTAGCCATGCGGTTGAGGTAGGTTTACGACGAGGGTGTCTCTTTTTTGTTGCGGCTGCTGCTGCTGCTGCTGCTGCTGCAAGCCAAACGTCTTTTTCAAGGCAAAAGAGAAACTTTGTTGTCGCGCTTATGCTTTTAGCGCACGGTGTGAAGGCCGAATGGGGCCGATTGTCTCTTTTTTCGAACTAAATGCTCGTGACACATTTCCTCCACACTTGGTTCGTTTACTATCTGAAGCGCTGGAAGTAGAACCAACGTACGTAGTTTCATTCATCATAGACTTAGAAAAAGCCCAAAACGCACCAACGTGACGGAAACCGGTTACGACACCGGCCGCGTTCGTGACGATGAATATTAAATATTTGTTTTCTGCTCCTCAATTTTCAGGATGCTCTCTTGGCCCGGCGACATTATAAGATCTGGGCTGCCGCTGCTGGGTGTCCGGGTGCGCTTTTTTCTCGTTGTTGCTATTCGATCAACATAACAACAACGTCAACGACGACGACGACGACGACCCATCCGGCATGTGTGGCGCGGAACGCATGAGAGCGTAAACGCGTAGACATTCGTCTGTCCGTCAGAAATCAGCCGCACGGGGCACACATCGCCTGTTTGCTCAGGCCCCGCGGGTTGACGGGCTGAAGAGCTCAATACCGACAAATAACGAGACGCTTTTCCGACGCGCTTCACTGATCCGCGCGATTAAGCAAACTGTCAGCCCATAAAGCACGGCCGTAAAAAGTTGAGCATCGCAGCTTCAGCTAGGATGGAGGTCTTGCCCGCTTGATGAGCGATTTACATAAACAGCTGCCGAAACAACACAGCAACACAGGTAGATGATGATGATGATGCGTGTGGCGGGCGGCTTTGGATGAAAGCTCGGGGTGGGTTTTTTTTTTGGCTCAAAAGAAGCAGAATGTCAACAGTGTGAACGACATGCGGTAAGAAAAACAAACGGTGCATTACGGTGCTTTGTGTGTGCTGTGTGGTAGTGCTACAGGGGGAGTTGTTATCGTTCGGGAGCATGCAACGGTTTCGTATTCATTGTTGTGGAATATGTTTAAACTCGTAGGATCTCGGTGTTGCGCTTCAAAATGATAAGAAACGTTTATTCTTCACGAGACACTTGGGAGCTCGAGTGAGGGTTTTGCTCTAGTTTGCTTGTTGCGGCAGCATGACTGCCAATTGGTGTTGAGCGAAAGGTATATAATGCAACATCTGGAACGATTTACATTTTGATGTAGTTATTTAGAGCCTCTTGCTAGAAAAGACTATAAAAAAACATAAATAGACTTATTAACTAACTACAATGAGTTCCCTTACATTTTCAATGTAATGATCCGTGTAACATGGAGTAAAACCTAATTTACCAGTGTTCTTTTCATATATGAATCGGGAAATTGATAATAATATCCAAACTATATTTTAAAGTCCTTTAAATTTATAAATACATGTTACAAGACAACTTCCGTTGAATACTATGAATTACATACATCATCAGAATTGTATATTAGAACTAGTGAGCCAACTAGTTAACTAGGACTCGATAGTTTAGACAGCCTTGCCAGACCGGGGTGATGCCGAACTCATGCCCCACCAAGAAGTTGTTGAACAGCGATCCCCAGTTCGACATAAGCCGCAGGGGAGTACAGGGAACTCGATTACTGGATCAGGTGAAGCGAGACAGTCGGAGATCTGGGAGGCTGCAGCCAGGACCCGAGCATCCTCGAGAATGATTATTGATCGGGCCATGTCACGACGATCGTGAACAGGCCAACAAGAGAGAGAGAGAGAAAGAGAGAGAGATACAGAGAGAGAGAGAGAGATAGAGAGAGAGAGAGAGAGAGAGAGAGAGAGAGAGAGAGAAATAGAGAGAGAGAGAGTGAGAGAAAAATAGAGAGAGAGAGAGAGAGAGAGAGAGAGAGAGAGAGAGAGAGAGAGAGAGAGAGTTTAGATGGGTTAGCGATGTCGTGATGTAGTTGTCACTTCGTACGACATTACAGCATGTCCTTTGTGGGATAAATTCGAAAGCTCGTATAGGCCGATATGACCACCGCTTAGGTCGTCATACGAAATTGAAGAAGTAGGGTAGTTTTGTTTGGCAGACGTTAGCAATGAAAATTAAAAATGATGACAAAAATATGTTTGGTACACTTTTACATGAAAATTAAAACGAATCATAACAGTTTGAAGCTTTAAAGCTCCATAACATAGCTGTATATGGCATAGCTATCTCGTCATTTGACAAACTTAAGCGTCTAATTTGAAGTTAGCTAAAGAGTCTTCTTCTTCTATTTGGTGTAACGTCCTACGTGGACATGCCGACCTATATAAGCTTTCGAGACTTAATCCATTACCACGCAGCCGGATAGGCAATCCCTGCTACGAAAGGGAACGGTTCATTCTAGGCTTGAATTCATGACGGGCATGTTATTAAGTCGTTGGAGTTGATGAGTGTTCCATAGGATCGCCCTCAAGCTAAAGAATATTTCAACTAAAACAGACTTTACTAGTGAGGTTCTACTGCAGAAGAAAAATATTTGTAAGCATACTAGTTACCTATTACTATTTACTACTAACAATCAATAAAGGAAAGAAAGCCATGTCCATTACTGGTTAAGACAGGCGTAGACTGGCTCAAGTAGTTGGGAAAGTAGAATTATAAATAAATCTTTATCCATTTGAATTTGACAAGTCGGTTTTGGTAGAGAAGCCAGATTTTTCAAATACTAGAATGAACATTTGTATTACTTTAAAATAATTTGCTTTAGAAAAGCTTTAAAATGATATCTCTGTTTTCCTAACATTTTTTTTTTCTTCTAATCCCTTTCGCTCCAGGCTTCTGGCTTGAAACTGGCGATGAAAGAGCAAATTGTCTTAAAACAATTTACCAGCCCAACCCTCCAAGACCTTCTCATTATTTCACCGGATTAGATAAACAAAAGCTTCTCACAAGAAATGCTTTGCATAATGTTCTTTCGCACGAACTTCTCCCATTCTACCACTCAGCAAGTCTTCTTCTTCTTCTTTGGCTCAACAACCGTTTTCGGTCAAGGCCTGCCTGTACCACTTGTGGGGCTTGGCTTTCAGTGACATATTGATTTCCCTCCATAGCAGGATAGTCAATCCTACGTATGGCGGCACGGTCTATTTGGGGATTGAACCCATGACGGGCATGTTGTTAAGTCGTACGAGTTGACGACTGTACTACGAGACCGGCTCAAGTAGACTCAGCAAGTAGCTATAGATTAATCTAGAAATTAAGAAAAAAATAGCCGTCACAGAAAGGGGCCTACGTTCTAACTAACTTCCTCGTGCCGAAATACGCTTCCTTTAAAAACTTCCCCAAGAGTCCTTGATATACTTCCACGCAAACTAAGCTTTAGTTCATCAAGCTTTTATGTTTCTGCGCGCTTTCACAAACCTCTGACGCTGACAATGGTTCGCTCCGTCAATTCACTGATTATAAAATCCTTCAAAGCCAAGCCACAACGCACAACACAAATATAAACAAAACAATCTCCAACCGAGCTGATACTACCTCCCACTGTCGCTGGCTATTTCTAGTGACGGTTTGCATGTTAAATCGCGACCGACGAGCCAGACTGCTGGGCCGCGCAAGCATTTCTCGGCGTGTAACGTTACCGAATGAGGCAAACAAATTCCACACCCGAACACAAACACAAACAGCAGCAAAAACAGGCTTTCGCTGTAGGAGCTTCCCAATAATAAATATAAACAAAAAGGATTTCCCGGTAAAAATAAAATTTTCTTTATGAGTAGAGCTAAATTATTTTCATCCATGCCTTTGGCTTCCCCCGGTGTGTTCGTGCGTTTGTGTAAAAACATTTTCCAACCATCAGGGGCTTCAGGAAACTGCAACAGGCCAGAGGCAGGTCGTGTGTGCGTGGCAAGAAGGATACGATGAGCCCACTCCCGTTGGTTTGTTGTTTGTTGTTTTGTTTTGTGTATTCATGTTTCATTCGCTAAACCTTGGGCCGCAACTTCAGCCACTTGGAGCATAAGCAATTGGGGACGACTTTTCCATCCCCAAACACCGACCACCCGTTGATGGTGGCGCGGTGGTTGAGCTGATTTTTCTCCTTTACGTTTCTCGACAGTTTTCCTTTTTCCCCCATCCAATCCGAAGGCGGTCTTAACGCTTTCTTCATTTCATCTCAATTTGCGTTTTTCAATTTAAAAAATGGTGGATAATAAAATAATTTTTAGCTGACAAGAATGATGGTGAGTTCCGGTGGTGATGTATGTAGGTGAAGGTACCGGTGAAACGGTTTTTGGAAAAACTGCACAATCGTACCGGCTTTTGCAAACATATCACCAATTTATCAAAACTGCAATTGTTTAATAATAATAATAATTTGAAAACATTGGAAAATTCAGGAAGGTTTTTGCTCAAAAAGAAAAGAAAACAATCTTTTTGATTACGTATCGATGCACTGAAAGGAAATATGTACACATTGTAAGTGTTTGATGAAAAAGGTTCTGTGTACGTGTTTTTTGTTTAATTAGTCTCTTTTTATTACTAGCTTCAATGTTTTTCGCTTCTTCGTAGACTTTATCAATAGATTATCCTCTTAAATTGTTTGATTTTCTATTTGAAATGTGAGTAAACAGTAATGGAACATTTCTTATTCAGTCGTTCCCATCAAATTTGGCTCTAACTCACCTATTTTTGTCTACATTTTTGACTGTAAGTCATTTGCTTTATATGCAAATTTTAGCGTAATGTGGCCTGAAACTGTGTGTTCCAAAATAATTGATTTTTATTGAAGTGATTAATGATTTCATTGATTAAATTAAATATATAACATATGCTTTGTCAATTGTCTCTGCCAAACTCTGTCAAAAATTGATGGCCTAAAGCTAAATTTTGACGACAACTGGTGTAAGATTGAAACGTATTGCAATGCTTCATACTTTATATAGTATTAAATATCTTATTAACCTTAATATTCAATAGAAAGGGGTTTTTATTATTAGTTGAATATCTGACTAAGATATGATACAGAAAATTTTTGCAAAATAAATTAAATTAATATTTACGAGAATATACCTCAATGAAATAATACTTTTCAAAACAAATCTATTTTAATTGCTGACTATACAATATAAATAAAATGAATTTATAAATAATGTTTAAATTTCATTGTAGCCATGAACGATTTTATTATATAAAATACTTTAATCATACTTTTTATATAACTTTTATAAAAATTTCTCTTAAACTGTCCTTTCAACTATTAAGAAATAGCTTGACGCCTTAAACGTTATTTTTTTTCTCTTTTATTATTTTTAATTTTTTATAAACTTCTCCTGTGATGTTAATTATTCTTACATTCCTTTTATCTTGTTTGCCTTAGATTAATTTATAACTCCGAGGAAATTTCTTATTTATTGCTCCACCAATTAACAAATCAAGCAAAGCGCACGCACGGAACCTTCCCGCCTTTGTCTATCGCCTCAACCGAAAAGCAAACAGCTCGAATTCAATCACACGCTGAGACAGGAAAAAAGTGGACGATAATTTCAAAATGTGAGTAGAAATTACTATGATGAGCTTTTCTTACGACTTTTCTCCACCGCCCCTATGCGTAGTGAATAGAAACGGCAGTCCCCGCCCCATGCTCGTGCCTCCCCCCGGAATGGCATGCTTAAAATTATGGAAACTCATAGCCAAAAGCTTACAATATGAGCAATAAGGGGAAGCCGAAGCAAAACCATAAAGTACTGATAAAAACAAGAGGATAAATTTCGCTCTCGCTTTCCTGTTTGGTCGTGCTGATCAGCTTGGTGCGTTGCGTCCTTCAAACGGCGAACGAGAAGCGGCACTAGGGCCGGACAGCGTTAATCGGGGGAGGGAAGCGCAAGAGAAAAACACTTACTCCAACTGCACTGAAGCTCTGCTCGGCTGGGCCCTACTGCGACTTGGAGGGCAGGGGACTTGAGCACTGGGGCGTGATTTAAGTGAAATAATCACCATAACTTGCGATTAAATAATTAGATGGACGCGTACCGCATAAATGACTGTGTGCCACTGTGTGTTATGATTGGAGGGATATCGCAATATCAGCGGGAAATAGCGGGCGCTCCACTTGGCTTGCAAAGACGTCTTCCCCTTTCCCCGACAGTGTGGACAGTGCGCGAACGACGAAAAGAAGAAAAACCAAATGAGGCGTACAGAAACTGCTTGTTTTCAATCAAAAGCTGACCCCGGCGCACCCGGCACACCCGCGCGTGCTGGAAAGGATGGGTGCCGTGCAGTGATAGCGGATGCGTGTACGGAGCCATTTCCGTTAAGGCAGGGAAAAAGCAAAACAAAGTCATAATTTTTGCATATTTTTATCTTTCCTACAGCCTTGAGCTGACCTGCTCGTCCCTGCCCCGAGGCCGTGCCGTGACGTTCTAAGGCTGAGGCACGAACGGACCGAAACTATAAAAACAATTCACGCCTGCCGTGGCATGGTGTGGTGGGATAGCGGAGGGAGAAAATTGGGACGAGAAGTTACTTATGTATGGTTTACGATTATGTGTCCTGCTCGCAGTTCATATCACCTCGCTATCATAATAGACAGTGTTTATAATACCAGGCAGAGAGGAGAGTGAAGGACGGACGATGAGGTCGAGAGAGCAGCCATGCTTAACTAGGTGAATGTTTTTCCAACTAGGGTAACGAAACACAAAAACACACTAAACGAATATAGATAAAATCATTGCTTTATCAATCATAAGAAATAATTACTATATTTTTTTGAGAAAATGACAAATATAATCACTAGCGTCATCTATTGCTGAGAACTAACACTAAAATCTTCTTCAAAAAACGCAATCACATCCTGCTGAAACTAACACACCACATTTAAATTCACGACCCCGCCATTCATCTAAATTGTTGATTTAACAAAGCGCAAAATTACATTTCTCATACGACTTGCCATCAAACTTAAGCATCCGCCCAATAAACTGCATTATTCGCGAGCGAGTTTAAACCAACCCGCACGACCGACCGCCCGCCCGCCCAAAATCAAAACAAAACCCACCCAAGAAATGGTTTGATCCCGTGCTTCGTAGCGGGAATCGGGGCGAACCTCGAAACTCCTCACACCCCAAAAACAATTACCATTTGATAGCGGTAGCGAGGATAATAAATTTCACTTTAATATTTCATCACATATACACAATCGTAACCGTTTCAGTAAAGTAAGCTCTCAATCAATGGTGGCAATACCGGGGGGGAAGGGGGGGGGGGGGGCAGCAGCGCCACCAGTACGATGCAATTCCGTTCAAACGCGGTTCGAGCATTGTTGATGGTGGGGAAGGGTAAGGGGGTGGTTTGGACTGCAATCGAAGGTAACAACGAACGTAACATAAACCTATTTCCTTCAGCGTCGCAAAAGTAGTGTGTAGAAGAGGCCAAGCCCTTCCGATTAGCCACAGCGCGTAGCTCGACATCGTGCTCGACGTGTTATAATTTCGAGTGGAGCACACACACACATACAGAAAGCGGACGGTCATAAAAAGAACCGTTTGGCACGGAGTTCAATATTTGCTGAATTATTGAAACAGCCATAATTTCAGCTTTTCCGTCCTTGCTGCTTGATGGCCAAACGCTGACGGGGTCGAGGTGGATGAACCTGCCGGGTTCCAGTTGAAGAAAAGGGCCAGCCAAACGCAGGCAAAAGAAAAGCGAGCACACACACACACACACACACACACACACACACACAGACTTCAAGGAGCAACCGGAGATGAAAACCATCATCCAGTCCAGAGCCGGTCCTGCCCCGCCCAAGGATCAGGTTGTCAATATCCTTTCACTCAAACGCAATCCAAATGGCGCAGAACGGTACCCAGAGCGAAGCGTCGGTACGGATTGACGAGTGAGCTGTTTTTTTTTTTTTTTGTTGCCGGTGTGGTCTTTCGAGCGCGCACACTTCTAACTGCGCGCAAACCCACTCGCAGATGAAATGAAACACCCGCAGCAGCAGCAGCAGCAACCGCATGGCGATGGACGACCCCAGCTGGGAGTGTGAGTGGATGGGAACCTCCCCGAGTGGAAAAGTTATGGAAATGTAGTAAAGAACAGAAACAAATCGTGCAGAGCACCGGCAGAGCAGAGCACACAAGCACAATGGGATGGGACACGGGGCTGGGAGGGAGGGCGGTGGGAAAAGGGGGAGGAAAAATACAACGAGCACCATTTCGTCACGTTCCTTGGGTGCGATCCGTTCCGTTGCCATCCTTCTCGCTCGTCAAGTACCGGAGTTGATGGTTGAGATCCTTTCCCTTTGCCCATCGTCCTTCTGGGTCGATTCTTACAATCGTTTTTTTTTTTCGCTGCGAGAACACACGCCCGGGCGACTGGCACACTGGTGGTGATAGCAGGACGAGAGAGAAAGAGCGAGAGAGAAAGCTTGAGTGAGAGCAAAATAACATGGGAAGCAATAACAGTTACAAGAAAATTAAATTGTCGATTGTATTTCATTGTTATGACGGACATAAAGAAGCGTGCGCATAGCAAAAGAACGTACGAAGCAATGGGGGCAGTGCAGTGAAAGTAGGTGCAGTGGTGCTAGTGGCGATGGCGGCGGCGGCGACGGTGGCGGCGTCGTCAGCGCGAAGGAATGATGACCAAAGAAGCAAGTGTAAAAAGTTTTGCTGAAATATATTTAACGAGGTGAAGGCGAAAAATTGATGAGAATTAGTTGAAGCG
>KI921551.1:0-12237 GCA_000473525.2 Anopheles melas
GCTCAGGATAGGAAGCGGACGAAATTCCTGCGCATGGTTTTCAGGCGCGCAATACTACTGGTCTGCACCCCGCAGTGTGCATCCCGCGTCCGTCTTCTCCTCTGCTGGTGCGGCTGTGACGGGTTTCAGATGAGAGAAAGGAACAATCCAAGGTGTGTGAGTCTGTGTTCATTCAAAATGCAATGTAGCAATGTGTCGGCACACTTCTTCTGGTACATGTGCTACGTAGCATGCGCCAATGGGGGTCGGGGAAAGAATGAGCGCGTCCGGCACAACATAACACGGCGACAAAGTGCAACAAAACTAGGTTACACCTTACCGATCGGTCACGAACGTGCCAGTATGCAGCGCGCCCCAAGTGTGATGGACAACATACAAAGATGGAACCATTGCGATCAGACGCCGACAAACTTTTCCTGGGAAAACAGAACCACATAAAGACCTAAATATGTGTAATGCTCCAAAAGCCTTTAAAATTTCTGTACGCACTTGTTTGGATTTTGTTGGAACAGTTTCAAGATCCTCCTTCCCTTTAACCCGCAGCCGATAACAAAACTGAATATTTGAAACAGCAGGCTGCGTACCCCGGGACACACGTACGCAGCCAAACAGTTAAACCAACGCTTCGCGCTTTAGCTAGGGCACCTCCCTAGCACACCACACATGCCTTTTCCTCTGTCTATCCGCGCTCCTGCTTGTTTACTGTGTCTGACGACTATATGACGCTTACGATCACCATCGGAATGTGTGGAATGCGTCGAGCATTTCCTGTTAGGCATGGAAGATGATGAGAAAGGCGTAAGACAACACTATCCCCACAACTTCGGCCTCCCCACCGCCAATGGGGATGCTCTAGCGATGGAGCGGACGGCCCCAACCACGGTGCGCGGTGAAAATAGGGCGCCTTTTCTAACCTTTTTTGTTTACACGTTTTTCATCTTCTTTTTTTACACCCCTTCCTCATGCGTTCGCCCTCGCATCTCTCTCCCCGACGCTCTCTATTTATTGTCATCCGTGGTGGGTCTGTGGATGTCTACGTCGAGCATACAGAAGTTCGTTCTGTGAAGACATCGGGGTAGGAGGTGGCATGATGGTGTCAGAGATGTGTGTGTGTGTGTGTGTCGATCGGTAACTTGAGTCCACGAGCCGGCATGCGCCCTGATTCTGGGGCCAGCTCAGAAATAAGGCAAACGCGATAGACAACGAACCGGAGCTCGTAGGACTTGGGCCGTCAACAAATAGGTGCCCACAAAACACAAAACCAACAGCCAAAGCGGCATGCCTGCCCAGCTTTCACCTTTTGCGCCTTGTTCACGCTCCTTCCACATTTTATGGCGCCCCCTCGACGCTCGCCCGTGGCTCCGGTTGTGTTGTTGTGGCTATTCCATTCACAAATCATAGCTACGAGTGCGACTGAGTTCCAGGCCCATGTCTGTGAGAGGGAGTGAGCCTGTTGCCTGATGCTCCAAACGCAGGAAAGAGGCTGCTACAACGCATACAGACGCGTTGGAATATTGTGAATGAAATATCGTTGCTGTACGAGGAATACAACACACACACACACACACATATAGCAGTAAATAAAAAAACCTGACGAGCCTAGGCCTGCAAGCTTTGACAACTTCCAACCCCCGGTGGCATCGTACGGAGCGAACATTCATGATCTCTGGTGTACGATGATGGTGTACTTTGGACCGAACGCCACCAACTACGACTCGCAGCCGGCAGACGCACACCACCACCGATGCTCCCGGAGGCCATCGATGCTGATAGGAACCTGATAGCCTCTTGGCTATCGCACCACAACTCGCACCCGCGGCTCTCTAACCTAGGAAGTGGCGGGCCATCTCCACCACACCATCCATTAAGAATTTCGGTCCCAAACCAGCTGGAAAGCGATGCGATGATGTAGTGTTTTTTTCGTGGACATCTCCTTTGCGTACTACCACCCCAGGGAGAGAGCAAGCTGATACACCCGGAGTTCACGAAAAAGGAATGTTCATTCTTCCGCCGTGCGTCAATGCCAATGCCTTGTCGAGTACACAACAGCGAGCTCATGTAGCCAATTGCAGTGCGCGATTAGAGAGTCGCATGCGTCATCGCATCACACCACGGGCCCACGTCATCACTTTGTGTTTCTTCTGTCCGCCCAAACCTTACGTTGGTGTGCTCGGGGGAGAGGAGGACACTGTAACGCGCAATCGAACTGCGAAATGCGAATAACACTTTACAACGATTTGGTTTGTCGTTAAGCCTTGTTCCAAGAAGGGCAGTGAGACGAATCATGCATCCCCGGATACAAGCAAACCGTTGCAACTGACGTCACAACCACACCACCACAGAGACCAGGACCATTGCGTCACGAACGAAGAGCAAGAGAGAATGAGGCGCCATCTGACTAATATAGACGGGAGCGTGAATGGCTGAATCACTAACCTACTCGGCACAAGTGCCATTTTAAAACCACTTTTTAGTACATCCTACTGAAAACCCTACGACACCACCCACCCAGTGGCACATCTCGGTTGGTGTCGAACTCCGTGTCCGTGTCCACCTCGTGTATTCGGCATGAGTCATCATGAGAGGGTACTCGCGCACAAAAAAAAAGAACGACGGACTGTGTGTGTGATGAGCTGTACCATATTTCCAGGGATAATGAATGAGCCAACGGAGACACGGCAGCGCAAGTCGGACGACAATTGCCGGACACTGGCGGTGTGTCTCTGTGACGCCGAATCCTCATCGCCGATCTCGTTCGCTTCGCTCGCTGCTAGCCGCTACCAGTTGTGACCGAATTGAACGCGATTTAATTAAAATTCCTACGCGCGCAACGCATAACCATGAACGACCGTCATCCCTCGTCCTTCTCCTGCCAAGACATCGGCTGGAAACCCTCCCCACCACCCCAATCGGCCGCTGGTGGACGTGTGTATGCTAAAGGCAGCGAAAGGAATGTTAGATGTTTTTTGTTCTCTCTCTCTCTCTCTCTCTCCCCGTGCACACCGAAAT
Organism: Anopheles melas; assembly: GCA_000473525.2. NCBI lineage: Eukaryota > Metazoa > Arthropoda > Insecta > Diptera > Culicidae > Anopheles > Anopheles melas. Next base: position 3,010 of record KI921551.1, read on the forward strand.
TCGTCGAAAAACGGCGGCTACAACCTTTTTATCGACAACAAAATACAAAACGAAAAGCAACAACAAGATCGGCTTCCCAGGCTGCCTCCCCCCAAGGGAGGGGGAGACACACACATCACACCGCAAAAGGATTGAAACACATTTAAAACACTCGCTGCTCGGTCCCCATCCCACTCGCTCGAATGTCGGTATCAGATTTTGAGAAGGTGCCATCGACCTACCGACGAACCGCGCTCCTGCTCCTCTTTACCTGGTACTCCGTGGCCCACAAACCAACACCAAAAAATAAAAACCTGCAGGTCAAAAAGTGGCGCACAGGTCTCGCGCCATGCACACACCAACCGACGCGCCCTTGTTATCATCTCATCGTGGTTATTAATGTTCTCACTCTCCCCTTCCCCTCCCCAAAAGGGGGGGTAGTGACCGTCGGTCTGGCTGGAGTGGTGGTTGGTGGAGCTGGCAGCCAGCATGCCGAAAAGGAAATCAAACCGACTAACCCCGGGGTGTTCGGTGAGATGTGTGTGATGAGAACGAAGCGTATAAAGAAACAGACTGACAACAAAACAAGATTCCACCACAAGCGAAGGAGGAATGCGAAAGTGCATCGAACAAGACGTGGACAGAGAGAGAAGGGGAGAGGCGGGGAGAGAGGGAGAATGTCTGCCTTTCTGCACCAAAAAATAACCCAATCTCGGGTGGCCCAACCCCGTGCCAAGCCGAGAGTGTGGTGTGTAGAGGAACTAATGTCCGAACTGGGTGCACAGTAGGTGCTGAGAATTGTGTCTGGACATTTGAACATTCCAAGTGAGTATTTGGCAATTAAATTACAGTAACCGAACATCTGAAAAGCACAAATATACTATTAACATAGTAGTTGAACAAATAGGAACATCTGCATCTCCAATAATTTCAATCTTTGTTGATCAAAATTTAGATCACACTGTATTTCTGGGACTGGTGGGAACCGAAGATGAGCGCTGCCTCAACTCAAACCGACGGGATCAATTTACTGGTGGCAAAAGGCATCGTTCACTCCTCCACCGCACTCCTAACCTCATCCTGATGCTCCAAACGCGAATGCAGATGCAACAAGCTCCCCGAGCCTGATGGCCTGACGTTGCAGTTCGGCGAGACAAAGGCCGCCAAAAGAGAGAAAATTACGATCGCAAACGCTTACGGGCGCAACCACCCGCTTTTCTCTGCCCTCTCGTCTCCGCCTCAAGACAGAGCCGCAGCAAACGAGCCACCGTCAACAAATAAAAAAAACAACAACAAAAAACCAGACAAAAACGATCCCAATATTCCCCAATCTTGTTGGTTGTGCCCTGCGGGCTCCAGCTCAAACTGCTGATTACCAAATCCAGAACGAATGCTGTGTTTGTGTGTATGTGCGCATACCTGGTTCAGAGGAAGATGCCGCCAGCTAACGAGTATCGCTCGCTGGCAGTAGGGCTGCTGGGAAAAAACCCCACAAAAGATGCTCCCTCTCCCAAAGGATCTCGCTTCCGCGCCCCCTCCGTGGAGCAGAACAGCACAGGCCCCTTGGAATGCAACACTTTTGGTGGCGGTGGCGCCACCATTAACACCGCGCGCACAGTGAACGGACCACCGATCCAACCGTTCCAACCGTTCGCTCCATCACCGAGGTGAAGATGGGATCAAGGAAGAGTAAAAAAACTGGCTATACACACACGCACACCTACGGCAAGAACATTAGCATCGGGCCACAGTGCCGTTGTGTGAGAGTGGTGCGCTGAGCTGATTTGAATTTCGCAGGAAACAAGACAAATGCCGGTCTTTAACGAGAAGAGAACCGTCAGCCATCAGGAGGTCCCACTACCCCAAAAAAAAAAAACCCCTCGACAGAAGGTCCCGAAGCTGAAGAAGAGACAAAAGGTAATATTTTTTGCTTAATGGAGGTGTTGAAACACATAACGCGATGCACGAGAGCGTGACCCAGCGACACCGGGGAGGAGAAAAGCGACGCGCGAGACGAGCGAACCGTCCCGCACCGAGGCGCAGGCACGACCGATCGCGCCGCGGAGATTTTATGCTGCGCGTTTGATGTCAATCCTTTTTGTTAAACAAATGATGAGACGAAAAAAGGCACACAAGGTAAAGGAAGCCTTTTTTTGCACTTGAGAGGGAGGTATGAGCCAAGGCAAAAACAGGCTCGAGTTCCCATCGTTGTGGGGGTTTCGCGCGGTGATCAAAGATCTGCTCGACCCGATTATGCACGATCGTTTGAAAGCGGAAAAATGATGCAAAGCAACACAACATACATCTAATTATTCACATCCTGTCTTATGTGTGCTGCACTCGGAGTTTGGATGAGTCCCCACACGTATTGCAAGCGTAATTATGTTTTACGAGTAATTTACGCAATTATTTGAGTTTAGTACCGATCGATATAAACGAATTTCATTCGAAATCAATCTCAAGAAAGTATTATTTGTACAAGCACGGTTAAAATGAAAATTCAACAATATCATCCTTGCTGCCAATAGCATATGAATATAAACATAAAACAGACTCTAAATCAACAGCATCCCTTTTTTCGTATCGGTTTTCTCGAGTGTCAGTTAATAAATTTCCTCTTCAGTGCAGTACCCGCCGCAGCCGTTTTTTTTCGCAATTAATTTCCTTTCGTTGCAGATTATCGCGTCCTCTCTCTTTTGTGTGTCTGTGTGTGCGTACCCACTTTCCTCTCCCCTATTGATGATTCTAGCGATACATACATGCCTCTAATGCCTGTAAAATTAAACACCTCACTTCTCTTGTCACGCCCCTTGTCCAAGAGGCCCTTTCCAAAGGGCAGACAAGCGGGCTGCAATCTAAGGGGTCGTATCCATATCTGTATCGGTCTTCGTCCTGTCTCGTCTCGTCGCTTGAAAAGGATTCGTAATGCGGAAGTATAATAGGAAGAACCCTCTCTTGTCAATACCGTACCGGCGAAGAGGAGAACACAAGAAAGTGAGAGAAAGAAAAAATCAAGTTTATTTTCCATTTTTACATCCTGCCAACCCGATTCAAGGGAGTGTGCGAAACGCTACTACGCTGCGCCGTGCGGCATGCGTGCCTTGTGTCCTTCAATTAGACGGCTTTTGTGTATTGACATGATAGATTTTACGGCCTCAGAAACAATTCTCCCCCCCCCCCCTAGCCCTCTTAAGTATTACACCTTTGCGAAGGATTGCGAAAATGTGCATGACACTTCGAGCGATTGAAGGGCAGTGTGTGTCAGACGGAGAAACAAAAGCAATAGAAAGAAGTAAATGATATTTATCTTAGAAGAAGAAAAAAAAACCCTTAGACAAACACACTCGCACCGGAAAGGAAGACTCGTTTGCTGAGGCTGGCACTCATATCTTCTGTGTTTTGCCGCACGGCAATAATCTTTTTTTTTTGTTATTTGACGTTGATCGTAATGAATGTTCCCACGGTGCCGAATGCCGGCGGAGGGCAAATGAGTGGGCTTACGGAAATGTGTGAAAACATTAAAACAAATCTCTGACACATCTAGGAATCGTTTCTGTTCCTCCAAAAATAGGCATAATCATAACGTGTAATCAGCTATAGTTATAGCTATAGCTATAGCTATATGGGAACTACCTTCAGGTGGAGCAGCTGATTGCTAATCATGTAGCTTAGGCTTAACCCTCATATGTGGCCAGACGATAAAAGATGAGGATTGCAAATGCATTTCCAACATTATCTTTTCTAGAATGGCAAAAGAATTTGAAAACTATCTTCAACACATTTTACGACACAATCCTCATCTTTGCTAGAGAGATAACTAGATTCACATTAAGATCCCATGATCATTAGGATATTGCAAGGAAAGATCGATCAGCATGGTAGGCTGACGGTACAGAAAATTGGAAATAATGACTAGCGATGTTCAAATAATGGAAATAGATGTTGTGCACCTTGTTTGAACTTCAAGATTGTATACGACAGTGTTGTAGACTTATCCATAAGTAGTACTAACTATCCTACTATGGGTAAATCAATAAGTCACTGAATGCCAAGCCCACTAGTGGTACAGGCAGATCTTGACCGACAATGGTTGTTGTACCAAAGAAGAAGTAGAACTTGGAAACTCAATGAAAAGGTTTTTAGATACATTAACGACATAAAGCAATTGAGTGAAACAAAATGGAATATTTGTATGCCAAAATTACAAGAATTGCTTACCACATTAGCGTCATAAGTATAAACTGCTTCATAAACAATTACTTTGCAGATTAAACCGGAAACTTGGAACATACCTGGAATGAGGAAAGGGTTAAAGTAAGAATTAAAATGTTGCTCATAAAATGTTATGTCAATGATAAAAAATTAAAGCATACATAAATTTAATATACACTAAAATAAATTAAAATTAGAAGAATTACTGTTCTGGTAAATGTCTAAAGTATCAATTAATTCCAAAATTTTCCACTGTTATTAGAAGTTATTTATAGAAAAGCCTATTTGTTGGAGTAGAATTTGAACTATCCCAATAGTAGGATGAATTAGGATCATTCAACAGAGATCATATGCTAAGTATTTTCCACTAACAACAATCACAGTATATAGGACAAACATCGCAGTAAGTGTTGCAAAAAGGTGTCTAATAATATATGCATTAGTCTATTTCTTGGCAACGTAATGTTTTATGATGATACAAATTGAATAACAATTGTGAAGCATGCTTCATATTTCAAAAGCCCTAATTCAACATCTGTGTACCATCGCATTGAACATCAGACGTGCTTCCGATCTGTGGCAGACATTGATCCACAAATAGGGAATCGTACGAGTTCGCCACATTGCTCATTTTGATCAAAAACCATCAAAACCCTAACGTATCTCAGCCCATCCAATTCTAAAAACAGTGACAGAAACCCATTGGATTGATTTGCCAACTTTGCGATGAAATGATTTTGACACCACCGATAAATGGTACCACTTTAGCCAAAAACTGTCACGTCCTGTTCGAGCGGGTCGCTTTCTGTAGCTCCTACCCATCATTGCTTCCGAATAGCATTCGAAAATCAATCAATCTCATTCATTTAGGCTTTTGCCAGGGGGAATCAGGAATGATCCTGATTTTTGCAAACGCCTTCTCTTTTTTGGTGCGTCTGTGGTGTTATATGAGAAGAACGTGGCGGACAGAAAACCTACGGCCCATTAACACCAGTATGTAATCGGATATCAATACCCGATCGATGCCAGTGAAACGGGAAGCACCAAAGCAAAAAGGCTGGCACTCCAGTACCTCAGCCTGTGTGCCGTTTGGATGCGGGGAGGCCTCTTCCTGGGCACTACACTGCTCGTCACTCGGTCGATGTGTGTACAATTTTGACAGCTCACTGTCTGCTCTGTCAATGATTCTGCGGGTTGTCTCTCACAACCGACACAGGAAAGCGTGGCTTCTTCCGCTTCCGTGTCATTTCGGTGACGTGGTACATTCACTCACACACTAAAACGGGACCGTACAACTAATGTTTCTCTGCTCGCTCGCTTCACTTCCCGTTCTGCAGGATCTCTGATGCACTTCCTGTCGCTCGAAGCGTTCATGTTTATCTTTTTATCGAATAATTATGTACCTTTTTTATGGGGACAAATTTGCACAACACAAGGCAATCACTGTGAACGTAATCCTTCCTCAGCCCTTTCCCTTCCCTACGCCAACAACGACCACATCCTGTGTGTGAGTGTGGCAAATCAGAGGCACATTGTTGCAAGTTCCCATGATCCAATTTTGGGATCCCAGCCCACATTAAAGCCCGAGGGTTTGAGCAAGGAACAAAAAAAAAATGCACAAAAACAGGCAAAAAGAAACCTAATCGTGTTCTCCTCAATGCTAGCACAATTAATGATACAATAATATATCTTAACGCGGTGCTCTTTTATACATTTTTGCACCTCTTGCCCGTTTCACTCATAGAGGAAAAAAAAACCTTAACAGAATTGCCAAATTTACCGAAAGAAAACGGAACCCCCTCTTCTGCCATTGCCCACACTGCACGAGGAATTATTGTGCATTATTACTCAACCAATGGCACACCTTTCCCTGCAGCGGAATAGCAGCATTCACTCCCCTCGTAAATCACACACTGCAAAAGCAACAACCGTGCCCGTAGTGATGGTGGCTGGTGTGCATTGGGAGATTTATCTTCATATAATCGAATCACCGTGACACGTCCGGGAGCACATCTGGACGGAAAGCGATCTATTTAAAGCTCGTCGAACGAATTTCGATCCGTGAGGTGTAGGCCTGCCGCACCACCATTAGGCCACACACACACACTTCTCTATTCCTGAACGTTGGAGAAAATTGCAGCAACAAAGCAAAAGAAAGAAACATTGCAGAAACTCCAAGAAGAAAGCCGAGATCCCGTAGAAAAGGTTTCAATAAAAGACGCCCATCCTGATGGGAACTGGCATTCGAAGCAAGACGCAAAAGGAAAGCATTTCCACACACCAACACACACACACACACACACACACACTCAACAGTAATGGTTGAAGGATCGTTTCGTTGCCGGGACGTGCTGAACACACACACACCCCGGACAGCTGCAGGTGAGGAGCAGAGAGAGAGATCGATGAGATGCAACGAATTTGCAACAAATATCCTTTTAGGAGGTGGGTTCGCAACGGCACACCCGGACCCGGCATCTTTTCACCATAGACATTTGCACAACCAAGGCACACAAAAACACACACACACACACAGACAGCGTTGGCTTATGGTAATGGAGCGAAGGAAAGGACCGTTTTCCAATTCTATCACACTGCACATCACACGCCCGGCTAAAGAACAAAAACCGCATTTCGGCTCGTTTGGGAACGAATCTGAACGGTGAAAGCGCGGCAGCTGTCTGCAGCGAAGTGAGATAAGGAACACATTACGCCGCCCAAACGTCTTAGGCCGGGTATTGAAAGGATGTGAAAAGCTGAGCACATTAATGTAGCCATAAAAGAACGCAGTTACATCTTGTGTGAGCTGCTGCAGGCTTCTTGAGAGATATTCATTGCACATTTAAATGCTGTACGCAAACGCACGATCGATTTCCCAACTGTCGTCGTCCTACCATTGCAGATTTGACACGAACACACGCCTCAGTACGCTTAAATCACAAAGTTTTGAAAAGTCTAAGCCCTGCAGCCAGAATAAGACTCAAAAACCATTGTAATGCCAAATGCTGGGGGAAAGAATAGAATCGTTTTCTTGGAAACTGAACTTCAAAATTATAGCATCATCCTCAATTTGATTCCGCTTGGCACACAAAAAGGGATAGACGTGCACCGGACGACATTGACATTGCGACGGTGATGACAGATCGTACACAGCCACATGTGTCTCGTGTCCCACGGGACCAGCTTGTGCAGAAAAAAAGTGGAACCAGCGAAGACCAGCTAACAACACTCTGACAACAACCCCAAAAAAATCCTTCACAAAAACGGCTGAACGGCACCACCTGGCGCTCAGCTTTTATTCAATTCAATGTCAAGGCGGGTATGTATGCTGCAGCCGCCGCCGCCGTCCACCTTCACCGTCTGAGGAAGCAGAGTGCCTTTGCTTGTTATGGAAGCCGAGTAGAACGAAAAAAGTAAAAACATAACACGAAACGCAGGATGCAACGACTGTGCATCTTGCGCCCGCACAAACCACGATGTGCCACGTGCCCACAGCTATGTGTTTGTGTGTGCTTTTTTTTTTCATCCTCCTTGTAGAGTTGCTTTATGTTTAACACTCCACCTTAGATCTTTTGCTACTACCACTGGCTCTCTGGCCCTTGCACACCGGTTACACCAGAGCTACAAATGCGTCCTTTTCTTCCCGTATCACACCTGGCGTTTGCTTGATTTCGGGGATTTTCTGCTTCTTTTTTGTGTTGTTTGGCCTGTAAACGCCTACTCCTCTCATCGACCTCTCGCCACCGATTCTCTTCAGTTTTGACCCCTGGTTTGACGGTATTCTCCTTCACATAGTGTTGAAGCGAAAAGCAGTTCCCTGTAGCAGAGTTCCTGCAGTTGCCTGCCTGCCTGTCCATCACACATTTCGTTAGCATTTCAGTTCCAAATTTGCAGCGAAAATTCATACACTCAACAAAAAGACTTATCGTTTTCTTCCCCTTTCGCCTCCCATCCATGGCTGTAATCCTGTGCAAGCTGGACATGCAGTTTTTTTTTCTTTTCTCTAAGACACACTCGGCCGCACAAATCAAACCAATTGTTTTCGGGCGCGCTTCGTGTGTTGGCACGCGCTCGCAGCGCCCCGGTCTCAAAATTTGTGTGTTTCGTACACGGCCCGCAGCAGCAGCTGCATCGGTGTAAGCTGATCGTCGGTGTGAGCGAGCCTTAAGAAATTACTCTTCCTGACTCGTTTGTTTTTCTTTTTTTACAGAAGGTATAGATGTGTAGGCTTCTTGAGCAGCGTACAGAAGGGAGCAGAGTGAAGCGGGTCGTGGAAGGAAAAGACTTAAATCCGGCTGTTGGTATATTTAAAGTTAAGATCGTTTGCTTTTATGACAGGAAGCTTTCGTAGGGTAATATTTTTGGACAAATTTAAAGCCCCTGGAAATCTTCCAGTGGATGGCAATTGTAGTACAGTCTTATAAATGTAAAACCATAAAATATACTCGCCACACAAAGACATACAGACAAAGGTTCTCCAACAATTTTCCTAAAAGTAAACATTTTGAAGTACAGAAAAAATAACACTTTAATTCATAGGTTTCATACTCAAAATTCAATCCAAAGTATGCTTTACAGTGCATTTCAACTGATTGCCACGATACCAATAAGTGTTGCCGTAATAGTAAACGCTCATTGCGGAAGTGAATCTCCGGTGCAACACTCATCAGAACCGCGGTGAAGTACCAGCGACAAATGTGTCTCAAACGACGCTTCCGCCTCGAACGGCTTCGATCGTAACCGGAACTTCAAGTATGAGAATGCAAATTTACATTCATGACGCAACGCGTACGCCTGTCCAAACGACGGGAAGGTGTAAAATGCGCGACACTCGACTAATGCATTATGCACTGATCTAGCCTGTTGCACCGTTAGTTGCATCATTTCTGAGCTTCTTAGAGGAACAAAAATAAATGAGGAATGGAAGTAGCAGTGAGCATTTCATCGCATTTTGATCAAATGATTTGTTGTAAACTAACACTTGTCAAAAATTTACAATTAATAGGATTGAAGTAATTTTTGAATTAAAAAATTCAA
>AXCO02008867.1:0-12936 GCA_000473525.2 Anopheles melas
TCAATTCCGGAGCCGATTCCGGAGCCGATTCTGGAGCCGATTCTGGAGTCGAATCCAGAGCCCATTCCGGAGTAGACTCCGAAATCATTTCCGCGATCAGAATCGGCTCTGGAATCGGAATAGACCTGTGAACCGCAATTGACACCGGTAACGGAATTCAGTATTGACTCCAAAAATGGAATTAGCTCCGGAAGGAGAATCAGTTCTTGAATTGAAATAAGAAACCCCAGAAGCGAAATCTGTCCGGGAATCTCCATGAGAATGGATCGTTCTTTTGTAAATTTTGAAATTTGATAAATTAAAGTAAATTTTGATTCTTTGCGGCTACCCATACGTAGCATCATTGGACCCAAACTTTTCTTCTTATGTAGATGCCGAAACCGATTCCGATTTCGAAGTCGATTCTGATTTCGGAGCTAATTCCGATTCCGGCGCCGAGTTCAATTCCGAAACCAATTCCGATTCGATTCCGATTCGGGAGCTAATTCCGGAGCCGATTCCGATGCTGGCATCGATTCCGATTCCGGAAACTGATTCCAGACCTACTATTCGGAATCGATTTCAGAAAACTTTGGAGCTAGCCGGAATCGATTCCGACGAAAACTTCTTCTTTCCCATTACTACAATAATCGTTTCTCCTTTTTGCCTTTGATTCTGTGCCCGAGACCACTCCCCCTTACCCTCATCCATATTGATGGAGCACGTTTGCACGTAGAAATTGGAGCCGCCGTACAGCATCCAGCCGCACATGATCAGCAGCATCCACAGGAATCCCATAAAGTATTTGTGATTTTTCGCACCTGCAACGAAACGATTTGCATTTTACACAAAGGTCCCGCCGGTTAAGGGGAGGCGCAATGCGCTCCAATACACACCGATACAGTTGCCCACCCACGGGCAGTGATGATCGAACCGGGCGACGCACCGATCGCACACGGAGCAGTGCTTCGAGCGTACCGGCCGCCGGACCAGACAGGCGGAGCAGAAAGCCGACGGTTCAAATCCGCTTGCACCACGCTCGGAAAGTTCAATGATGGTCTGGAAATGAAAATAAAAAACAAACAAACAATGAATTGCCTATTTTTTCATACAATAAACCCTTCTTTTCCAAACGCACCCTAAACCGCTGCTCTTGCGTCGGCTGGATGACGCCCGGGTTGCCGCGCCACGACTTGAGAAAGCACACCCACAGCCCCGCACTGCACGCGAGGAACGCCAGCGAGGCGAGAAACGAAACCGTCGGCGCAATGTACGTCAGCCAGGTGACGTAGAACCACAGCTTCGTCGCCATGTAGACGCTCAGCGGCAGCAGCGCCATCAGGTTCTCGTCGAACAGGTGCTGCCCGATCGTGTACGCCACGCTGTACAGGCAGGCGAGCAGGAATATTTTGATGATGATCTGCGTGTCGGCACAGAACACCAGCCCGACCAGGTAGAAGACGAGGAACGGCGTCGCGATCATGCTCCACCAGCGGAACCGCTTGTCGAGCGTCATGCGAACGAGCGGGTTGCGCCGGTGCGACTGCTGCGTGGCCTCCCGGATCCGGTCCGACACCTTCGTGCCGATCCAGATCGAGCCCAGGTGCGGCTGCAGCATCGTGAGCGGCGTGTCGCCGCGCAGGTTCGGCACCTCCATGTTCGCCTTGCCCTTCAGCACCAGCGTGCTGATGGCGGTCGCGTTGCGCGCCAGTATCGCCCAGTGCAGCGCTGTATTGCCGTGCGTGTGGTCCGCCAGGCTCGGATTGGCGCCGAGCGTCAGCAGCAACCGGACCGGATCGAGGGCGGATATCTTCCACGCCGCCCACATTAGCGCCGTCATGCCGCCCCGATCCTGCAGGTCCGGATTGACGCCCCGCGCTATAAAGTACGCCACCAGCGCCGTGTGGCCGAACTGTGCCGCCAGATGGATACAGGAGCAGCCCTCCGCGTCGCGCAAGCTGGGGTCGGCACCGGCCGCCAGCAGCAGCACGACCGCCCCCAGATGGCCCTGCCGGGTGGCCCAGTGCAGCGGGGTCGCGTTCAGCTCACCGCCCACCGCATCCACTATCGCGCCCTTGTCGAGAAAGTACTTGATGATGTCCTTGCGATTGTTGATGGCGGCCCAGTGCAGCAGCGTGACCGTTTCGCTGTCCGGCTGGTTAACGTCCCAGCCCGCCTCGATCAGCTCCTTCACGCGCGCTATGGCCCCGTACTGGGTGGCCTTCACGATATCGAACCCACTGTAATCGTGCTCGACCGGGGCGACGGCCGTCTCGTGCGTGATCAGCCCGTCCCGGTCGTGGCGCTCCGGCTCGGAGCAACCGCCGGCGGCCGCCGCAGTGCAAGCGCTTTGGTACATGCTTCCGCTCGCTATAGGCGGTGGCGTGTTGTGGAGCCAAACGGAGCCCCTCCCGAGTCCACCCCGTGCGTTGCAGTCCGGCCCACAGGGGAGATGCTCTCTCTCTCGCTCTACCTATCGATGTTTGGGGATTAATCTAATCTCAGGCGGAAGGGCGCCCTAATTTATTTTCACGCTTGGCGTGCTGTGGAAACCGCGCGATTAGATTCCGCACTGCACTGAACCGGAAAATGATATGTTCGTCGTCGACACACCACAAGGGTTCGTCCTCTTCCTGCTGCTCCCCAGCAGTTCGAGGGTTGTTATCGCACGGAAGGATCACTTTTCGCGGCGGCCCCTCACTAATGTTCCGAAATTAAATTCATTCATCGCACTTTTTATCAATCCGCAGGTTTCGATTTTTTTCATCCTCTTCGTTATTGTGACAGTGGTGACAGTTGTGACAAGTTTGTGTTTTTTTTCATTTGGGAAAGAAAAAGAAAGAAAATGCAAGGGATTTATAAAAAACAACAGCTGTTGGAGCATCGCGTGGATGACAACAACAGATAAACAGGACATGATTCCAAGAACGAAAAAGGAACGAATTGGAATCGATTGCTATGACGAAATATGTTCAATATCAATTCACATGACTTTCGTAATTTTACAGGTTTACTTTTAATATCAGTTCAAAAGCAAAAAAAGGAACTTTTCGATGGCCGACATTAGGTTCGGATGGATTCGAAACAAACTCAAGGCCTCGGTTCCAGGAGCAGTTTTTTTTTAAATGCCTTTCGAGAGTTTATGGACGCAAATGCATGTTCTAAAGATGAGCTATCATTTTTTATAACAAATTCTACTAAAATTCCTGCGCTATTTCTTATGCTTAATTCCTACGCCGAATTTCTACCCTGGATTCCTACACTATTTCTACTCCGCACATTTACTACCGGATATGTTTTGTTGACTGAAACTGGAACTGGTTCAAGTATCGTTCCGAATAAGAATCCAGAACAGTTCCTGGTACAGGTACTGTACCAGAAAGTAAATTAATTCGCGACCATTTTTAGAATCAGTTTTGGGATCTTGATCGGTTCCAAGACCAATTCAGTATCAGTTCGAGAATTGGTATGGGTTCATGATTGGTATGGGCTCATGATCAGTTTATGGTATTAGGTCTCGTAAGGGGTACTCACATGTACTTCGTTTTAATTAAGATATGAGGCCTTTTATTTAGGCTTACTTTGTAGAGTAAGATTTGTAGGATTTGTATTTACTTTGTAGAAGATCTTTGCAATTTAGTTGCGCAGCCTGATGAAATCAACTTTTTGAAAAGTTTTTGAAAAAACTGACTTTTAATCCAAATCAAAGGAAAACGTAATCTTCCGCTATTTTCACAAACAATAAACACAAAAAATAATTGCGCGAATTGAATAATATCCAAAACTTATACAACTTTTCAAAACACCCATAGAGGCAGCAAAACAACCCACCGACAGCTGTCACACTCCGTTTCGATGACAATTCGATCGCGCGGAAACTACAACCCAAGCCCGCGCCGGTGTGTATGTGGGTCGTTGGGTAAATATACGTTGTGTGGTTAAATTGTTGTAACCGTCGGCATTAATCAAGTAATTTCCTGTATCATTGCCGACCAGAGGCCGTCGGTTTGTGTTTTGTTTCGATTTTGTTTATTAAACTGTCGCGGTTGCTGCTCGCAAGTTCCTAGAACGTTGCGACTCGCAAGTCGGTGTGCTTCCGCATACTGTCTATGTCCTTGCCGCCGAAATGAACACCAAACGCAAACCATTCACCAAACCCAACGAAGCGGCATCGTCTAGTGGGCCGAAAAAGTTCCGGTAAGCATCAAACAGCTGATATTGCCACTTCGCTTTCACGCACACAACATAAAACTAACGTGCGCTTAACCTCTCTTGCCAACACAAGCGGTGGCGATGACGAGGAGGAAGAGTTCGAAAGCTACTTCGAGGCCGAGCTGGCCAACCTGGACGACGATGCAGACACGGCCCGCATCGGGCTGGGACCGGAGAGCGAAAACACCTGCGCGAAGTGGAGCCGCCCGGCACCGGCCCCGCTCGATCCGGCCAGGGATGCGCTCGTGTTCCAGCAGATCGACATCGACAACTACATCGGCCAGCCGATGGCCGGTATGCCCGGGGCACAGGTCGGTCCCGTGCCGGTGATGCGCATGTTCGGCGTAACGATGGAGGGCAACTCGGTGTGCGCGCACGTGCACGGCTTCCTGCCCTACCTGTACGTGGGGGCGCCGCGCGGCTTCAGCAAGGCGCACCTGCAGGAGTTCCGGGCCGCACTGGACAAGGCCGTCCTGCACGACATGCGCACGAACAAGGACAACGTGCAGGAGGCGGTGCTGGAGGTGGAGCTAGTCGAGCGGCAATCGATCATGGGCTACAACGGGGAGGATCTGTTCACGTTCATCCGCGTGACGGTGGCGCTGCCGAAGCTGCTGGCCGCCGTCAAGCGGCTGCTGGAGCGCGAGCAGCTGATGCCGTCGATGGACTTCCAGGACTGCCGGGTGTACGAGAGCAACATCGACTTCGACATCCGGTTCATGGTAGATACGGGGGTGGTCGGGTGCAGCTGGATCGAGCTGCCGGCGGGCAGCTGGACCGCACGGCGCAAGGGCGTTCAGCCCGGGCCGGAGACGCGCTGCCAGCTCGAGGTGGACGTCGCGTTCAACGCGTTTGTTGCGCACGATCCTGAGGGCGAGTGGGCCAAGGTGGCCCCGTTCCGCATCCTCAGCTTCGACATTGAGTGTGCGGGGCGGAAGGGCATCTTTCCCGAGCCGCAGCACGATCCGGTCATCCAGATCGCGAACATGGTGATCCGGCAGGGCGAACAGGAACCGTTTCTGCGCAACGTGTTCACGCTGAACACGTGCGCCCCGATCGTGGGGGCGCAGGTGCTGAGCCACAAGACGGAGCAGGAACTGCTGGACCGGTGGGCGTGCTTTGTGCGCGAGCTCGACCCGGACATACTGACCGGGTACAACATCAACAACTTCGACGTGCCGTACCTGCTGAACCGCGCGAACCATCTGAAGGTGCGCAACTTTGAGTACCTGGGGCGCGTCACCAACATCCGGTCGGTGATCAAGGACACGGTGATACAGTCGAAGCAGATGGGGCGGCGGGAGAACAAGTTCGTGAACTTCGAGGGTCGCGTACCGTTCGATCTGCTGTTTGTGCTGCTGCGCGACTACAAGCTGCGCTCGTACACGCTGAACGCGGTCAGCTACCACTTTCTGCAGGAGCAGAAGGAGGACGTGCATCACAGCATCATTACGGATCTGCAGCACGAGAGCGAGCAGACGCGGCGCCGGCTCGCGATGTACTGTCTGAAGGATGCGTACCTGCCGCTGCGCCTGCTGAACAAGCTGATGTGCATCGTGAACTACATGGAGATGGCGCGCGTGACGGGCGTACCGCTGGCCTGTCTGCTGACGCGCGGTCAGCAGATCAAGGTGATGAGCCAGCTGCTGCGCAAGTCGCGGGTCGCCGGCTACCTGATCCCGTCGTACCAGAGCTCCGGCTCGGAG
Source organism: Anopheles melas (assembly GCA_000473525.2). Classification (NCBI taxonomy): domain Eukaryota; kingdom Metazoa; phylum Arthropoda; class Insecta; order Diptera; family Culicidae; genus Anopheles; species Anopheles melas. The sequence continues at coordinate 5,898 of AXCO02008867.1, forward strand.
GAGCAGTACGAGGGCGCGACCGTGATCGAGCCGAAGCGCGGCTACTACGCCAATCCCATCTCGACGCTTGACTTTGCCTCGCTGTACCCGAGCATCATGATGGCGCACAACCTCTGCTACACCACGCTGGTGCAGCCGAACATGAAGGACAAGCTGGGCCTGAGCCCGGACCAGCTAACGCACACGCCCGCCAACAACGTGTTCGTGAAGGCGTCGGTCCGGAAAGGCATCCTGCCGGAAATTCTCGAATCTCTGCTGGCGGCTCGCAAGCGCGCCAAAGCCGACCTCAAGGTGGAAACGGACCCGTTCAAGCGGAGCGTACTGGACGGTCGCCAGCTGGCGCTGAAAATCTCCGCCAACTCCGTGTACGGCTTCACCGGCGCGCAGGTCGGCAAGCTGCCCTGCCTGGAAATTTCCGGCTCCGTCACGGCATACGGTCGCACGATGATCGAGCAGACGAAGCAGGAGGTCGAGCAGCGGTACACGGTGGAGCACGGGTACGAGAACGATGCGGTCGTCATCTACGGCGACACCGACTCGGTGATGGTGAACTTTGGCGTGAAGACGCTCGAGCGCAGCATGGAGCTCGGCAAGGAGGCGGCCGACTACGTGAGCGCCAAGTTCGTCAAGCCGATCAAGCTCGAGTTCGAGAAGGTGTACTATCCGTACCTGCTGATCAACAAGAAGCGGTACGCCGGCCTGTACTTCACCCGCCCCGACCGGTACGACAAGATGGACTGCAAGGGCATCGAGACGGTGCGGCGCGACAACTCGCCGCTGGTAGCGAACCTGATGAACAGCTGCCTGCAGAAGCTGCTGATCGAGCGCAACCCGGACGGGGCGATCGAGTACGCGAAGCAAACGATCGCCGACCTGCTGTGCAACCGGATCGACATCTCGCAGCTGGTCATCACGAAGGAGCTGGCGAAGAGCGACTACGCCGCCAAGCAGGCGCACGTCGAGCTGGCGAACAAGATGAAGAAGCGCGACCCGGGCAACGCGCCCAAGCTGGGCGACCGGGTACCGTACGTGCTGATAGCGGCGGCGAAAAACACACCCGCCTACATGAAGGCGGAGGATCCGATCTACGTGCTGGAGAACTGTGTGCCGATCGACGCAAACTACTATCTCGAGAATCAGCTGTCGAAACCGTTGCTGCGCATTTTTGAGCCGATACTGGGCGAGAAGGCCGAATCGATCCTGCTGCGGGGCGATCACACGCGAACGCGGGCGGTGGTCACGTCGAAGGTGGGTGCGCTTGCGGCGTTTACGAAGAAGCGTGATGCTTGCCTGGGCTGCAAGGCACTGCTGGCTGTTGGGCAGGAGGGGAAGGCGCTGTGCCCGCACTGCACACCGAACGAGGCGTCGCTGTATCAGGGCGAGCTGGCGGCCCAGCGTACGCTCGAGGAACGGTTCTGTCGGCTGTGGACGGAGTGCCAGCGGTGCCAGGGGTCGCTGCACGAGGAGGTCATCTGTACGAGCCGCGACTGTCCGATCTTTTACATGCGCACCAAGATCAAGATGGAGCTGGAGACGCAGGAGAAGCGGGTGGCTCGTTTCGGTGTACCGGCCTGGTAAAGATCTGAAGTGTTCAGGGGTGAACAAAACACGTGTTCTTCTTCCCCCACATCTAAGCTATTGATAAGTGTAAATCGATACACGATTTTCCAGGAGTTCTCATAACTGTGCAACACTTTATTATTTTTTTCTTACGTGAAATGAACTTTATGTAATAGGAATTGGACTCTATAGCACCCTTGCTTTGACAAATCCACCAGGAATTTCAAATGAGGTGCCATAGAGTGCCAATTTCCATCATATAAAGTTCCCTTCCCATAAGAAAGAGTCAGGGAAGTGTCTCACAAACATGAGAACCCCTGAAAAACCCTGTAAGGCTACCGTTCGCTCGTTTGTTTGTTTAGCAGAAACGCAACTCCTGTTTCAAGCAATCACTTGTGAACTTAAATCCGTCTTGTATAATATTTGTTTAATGGTACATACTTTTTCTTTTTAAATATAAAATTAATGCTTTTCAATCTAAACGCGCGCGCGCGCTCATTTTCGTTCTGTTGTCCGTTCCGCTGCTGCCACCACCGTTAAACGCCGATTTTTTGCCAATTTTAATGACTGACTGTGACTGGAAAGGAAAACGGGAAATGATGCTGATTCGGGATCGTTGTCCGGTAAAAGCATATTGCAAGAATGGTCTGAAGAGCAAGCGGCGATGATGCGCCTACTCCATTTGGAAGCGAACCGTTTTGCGCATTTAAAGCGGGAATTTGCTCTCGCCTGTTGCTAGGGGAAACGAACAGGTAAGCTTATCAACACCCAGCAGCATGGGACAAAAGGAAAGCTTTTTTCGTGGGTGTGTGGCTTGGAAAGCAATCGGTTGGGCTGTCCCTTCGCTCGGTAATGTTTATATGTATGCCATAGCGCGTAGCTAATGTGTTTGTCGCGCATCGCGTCGTCTAAAGTAATCTTGCATAGAAAGGGATCCGAAGGTCGCTGGGGGGAGGGGGCAAAGTGTAATAACCCCCAGTCTCTAATCTACAACAGAAATCTCGCACTGCATCTTGCTCACGAAAAACTTACGAGCTACACACTTCGTTCAGACGCCACGAGACCGTTGATGGCGAAACGCGCCATCCTGCAGCCGATCCGGCAGCGTTAGTGGACAGGTAAGAAAGATAAGGGAGGGAGAGTGAAAGGGAACAGGGGGTTTGGGTAGCGTTTGAGGCGGGGGGAAAAATGGGACAAAACGGGGTCCAGCTGCTGTTGCCGGAGCTATTTCCGCGCCTGTAACGCGTTCGACAGCCAGTCCATCGCCTGGTCGAGGCCTTCCCCTTTGGTGGCGGATGTTTTGAATATTTGGAACGTTCGGTTTTTCAGCGCTTCCAGCCCGAGCGCTTGGTGCACCTCCGCCACGCTCATGCACCCCTCCATGTCCTGCTTGTTGGCCAGCACGACCAGTATTGCTCCGGCAAGTTCGTCTTCCTGTCGAGTGGTGGTGAGGATAAAAAAAAAGTGTCCATTTCGGGCCTGGTGCAAAGGCTTTCGCCGTCCCGCACTTACCCTTAACATGTAGAGTAGCTCATCTTTTGATATGCCTATCCTATCCTTATCGGCGGAATCCACCACATAGATGATGGCGTCTGTGTTGCTGTAATAACAACGCCAATAGGGTCTAAAAGTGAAACAAAACAAAAAAACGTAAAATCGCCGTGATAAATCCCATTTCCTTGCTTCGTGGCACCGCGTTTTTCGCCCGCTTACCGTATGCTGGTCTGTCCGCCGAGGTCCCACACTTGGAATTTAAGGTTTTTGTACGTCACCTGCTCCACGTTGAAGCCGATCGTCGGTATTGTGGTCACGACCTCGCCCACCTGCAGCCGGTACAGTATCGTCGTCTTGCCGGCGCCGTCCAACCCGAGTATCAGTATCCGCATCTCCCGGCTCCCCAGCAACCCCCGGAAGTAGCTGAACAGTCCACCTGGCGGTTGGGAAAGTAAAGTGAGGGAAAGTGTCAACAAAACAGATGCCAGAAGGGGCACAATATTGGGTGCACCATTGCACGGCGGGTGGGTGGAAACCTTATCAGACACCAGCATTCCCCACCTCCCAGCCAACCAGCCACCGTGTCAGACGTACCCATTCTTCGCACTGCTGCTGCTGCTGCTGCTGTGTTTTTGTGCACACGTACGGTGTGTCAACACAGGACAACCGCAACCGCAAGGTGTAAGGGAGGAGGCAAGTAGGTGTCTCGGCACTTTCACGGCCCTTTTACTCGATTGGGGCCCGGTGGAAAACGATTCTCCAGGCTACAGTCTGTTACACGAAGCGGCACCCCTAAAATGGTCCACAAAACACGCACGGGAATACACTACAAAAAAAACCCGGACGAGTCAGACACAAATTTGCTGGCGAAAAAAAAAGTCTCATCCCCATACTTGACATCTGTACCTATTTGACGTGTAAATGTCAGAGCTGTGGGCGCTGTCAAAACAGTTCGCGATGACGGTGGTGGCACCGGTGGTCATTTTGTTCTGGGAATAATTTTCTCAACACTCAACAGAAAATCTATTAAATTGTAAATTTTAGAAAAAACAGTTTAAATCATTGAAACCTGTGCATATTTGAAGCATTATAATTTTTAAAATATTTGCTGTATTATTATAAAGGTGTGCCAAATGAATCAGAACCGTACGGTTCATTCAGTTCACGTAATAAAAATGAATGAACTGGTCCCAAATTAAAGAATGCTATGGCTCTTTTGATACAACAAAACTAAGAAAAACAAAATCATGAAAATGAGTGCAATTATTCATGAGCATTTTGAAATAATGGACAGAAAAACCTTCCAGCATTCGCACAATTAGAGAAAAACCACGCATTGGTCGAATTTCAACTGTTTGTGTGAATAGCTTTCTAGGGTCAAATGATAGATTGTCAATATTGGCTTGCTTTTGATGCGATCAGACCAATGGATAATCTATAGTTCTACCAATTTTCGTATAGTGTACCGATTCTCAGACTTTACAGTTGTTGGGAAAAGAACAAAAGAACCAAAATCAGGTTCACGTTCACAGCAATAAGCGACTCGGTTCACTTACGTTCACCTAAAAGAATCGAAAAGCTCACCTCTACACAGACGCTCAGATGGGACCAAGTCCAAGTTCAGCTAGTTTTTGGATGGTCACCTGGTTCTGACGTTCGTAATCAGAAAATGTGCTAGCATCGGGAAAGGTTTTGGTCAGTTACTGAGATCAGTTCTCAAACTGGGTTACTGGGATCACAAACAACATGGTATCAGTTCCAGGACCGTTGTGGGTTCAAGATCCGTTCCAAGACTAGTGGGAATAGGTATCAGTTCCTGGTTTAAGTTGAGATCCAATTGTCCAGAGCAGCTATGGGTTGGTCCCGGGACCAATAAGTATTCAGGATCAGTCCCGAAACTGGTGTGGGTTAAAAAAATGTGTTTGGTTGCCTGAATCTTTCGTTAAGATTCATTCATATGAATCTTCAGTGATGAGTGATTCGAGTCTCCAAGGATTCATGAATCTCGAATAAATGAAATCTATCGAAATTGATGAATCTCAAAGGACAAATGAATCTTCACAGATTCATGAATCTAAAAGTATTTATATTTATAAGTATTAATATAAAAGTATTATAAATTAATTCATTAAAATTATTATATCTGTAATGACGTAGACTGTCATGACGATGTAGATTGTTACGCCAACAAGAAGAAAAATTAGAAACTGAATTTTTGGAGATGTGTAAATCCCTTAAGATTCATAAATTCCTGAGATTCCAGAATCTTTGCAACCGAGATTCAGATTCAATGAATCATTTCAAAAAGTCATACAGAAACATGAATCTGAATCACATTTTCCCAACACTATTAGGAACCTGGTTAAATACCGGTATTGGCGCATCTCTGAATCACTGACTCCCTTTATGTGCCCGTGTGTTTTCAGGGACTAATATGTTGTTTATTTATTGAAACAATCGCCGTTGTTTTATTGTCGTCGTAAGATCGTTTAACAGTATGTAAAAGCAATCAAATAAATGTAAAATCAAACAAACCATCTACATAAGGCACACATGTTCGGTATCTCCTGCCCATTCCAGCCGCTTCAGGCGACCGTCTTCCAGCACAGCTCCTTAAACATGCCCTCATCAATATCATCGATGATGCGCACGTGGCCAGCGCCCGCACCGCGGTGATCCAGCACCATCTGACCGCGGGTAAGCGCACCGTGCAGCTCCACGTCTACCGTATAGCTGTGGGCCTTCAGCACACAGTCCGGTTGAATGAACGCCGCCACCAGGTACGCATCGCACGGCATCCAGTTTGGCCGCTGGCCGTACACTTTACGCTCCACTGCGTTCAGTATCCGCAGCATCGGTTTGGATTCATCCGCACCCAGCTCCTCCATGCGCCAGGCCAGCGGAACGGCGTGCCGCTGACACGTCTCCCACGGTACGATCGAGATCGGGCAGCAATCGCTCTGCAGCACAATATGGGCCGCCTCCGGATCGGTGTGGAAGTTGAACTCGGCCGACCACGTGATATTGCCGACTCCGTGCCGGTTGCCGCCCATGATGTAGAGATGGCTCGCCTGCTTCAGCAGCCCTGGTCGAAGCTTCATGGCCAGTGCCAAATTTGTCAGCGGACCGATAAATATCAAATCGATGCTTCCTTTGTGCGCGTTCAGCAGACGCTGGATGGCAGTGACCGCGTGTTCCTCTTGCAGGGGAGTGCGGTTAACCTCGATCCCGAAGTCGATATCACCGAGCCCATTCTGGCCGTGGAAGTTGCCGTCGTATTTCGTTCCCCGCGGATGGACCAGTGGTTCGTGGGCACCCCGGTACACGGGCACATCCGTACGGCCCATCGCGCACAGTACGGTGAGCGTGTTTTCCACCACATTGTCCACGCCCGTATTGCCGTTCACGCACGTGATGGCGATCACCTCGTAGCCGTACGTTTTCTCACACTGCAGCAGCATCCACAGGGCCCATGCGTCGTCCGTACCGACATCCAGATCGATAATTACCTTCCTTGGTGCGGCCATGCTTACTGCTCTGCTCTGTCGGTCTCTGACTCTGTTCAAGCAACCGTAACGAACTGAAAGGGTCCCCAAAAAACGCAAATGTCCTCTCTCTCTGCTGTCCTATCTTTGATAAGCGCTCGCGCGTCCGGTGACTGATTCTGCAAGTTAAGACAAAAGTATGCCACACTTAAAACTAATTGAGAAGGGCTTTAACAGACTTGGGAGCAGATGGATTAGAAACAGCAAACATACCGTTGTTATCAAAATGAGCAAATTAGACCAACCGGCGAGCGGTGAAGTTGACCCTGAGCAAACAAGATTTATTCCGTGCTCTTGATTTTGTTATTGTACGCAAGCTGATAACAACCAAAACAACGGTTCACTTTGACAGCTGTAGATGTGCCTAGTGAGAAGAATCGCTTTGAAAAGGTGCAAGGCCACGGGAGTGACATAATGCTGATAAATTTTTCAAAACGCAA
>AXCO02008868.1:0-12941 GCA_000473525.2 Anopheles melas
AGTGAGTTATGCAGAGTTATTAAATTTGAATAAGCAGGAAAATATTTCATGCCAAAAATGTCTAGGGTGTCCGTAATTCAAAGCAACAAGGTGGATTATATTAACCTACATCATTTCGTTCATTAAAGGTAACAAATCAACTCCGTTCTCTAAAAAAATATCCAATTTTTGCCATCACTATCCCCAATTCACACAAATTCAGTTCCCAATAAATGGCACCGGGAACGTAAATGTTGCAGAAAATTTGTGTTGTTTGAGCACCTGCCAAAACAACGCCACGATATTTAACGAGTGGTGCACCGAATAAGGGTGTACAAGGGACATTTTTTTCATCAGATATTCGTTTTAATTTATGTACGATGTGGCGCTCGTTAATATTTAAATTAGCTTCGAATCATATTATTGGATCCAAAACAGGGTTTTTTTACCCCTCGCCAGTAGTATACTAAGACACATCGCGCCCACCAACGATATGGTTGGAAAAATGGGTAAATTAGGTTGGAAATTAGACCACTTGTGTTGTTCGGAACCATTTCGTATCAGCAGTAAGACGTCACCGAACGACGTAAGATGGAACTAATTAATGGGTAAATATAAATCTAATAGTTATAATGATTTTTCCCACGACGCCAAACTTTCCACCAGCGCCGAGAACTTTCTGTGGCTTATCCCGTCTGTTTTTCCTTTTCGTTTGCAATTGCTGGCGCAACAACGGATGACGACCCCCCTTCCATCTGCGCTCTACAAGCGGTACAGTGTTAATTGGTTTGGCTCGAGTGGCGGAACGGTTCCGCACTGTCCGGATGAATGCAGGCGCACGGAAAACGCCACTCCACCTCTCCGAGCGGTCGCTCGTGCCGCGCACGCCGGAACGGCCACACCTTGACCATCTAGGAAAGAACGGCAGCGCGCACGAGGTATTATCATGCCTCTAGGGTGAAAACTGGGAAGGAAAAACCTCACCCACCCTCTGGGTAAGGCTTTAAATGCAATGGTGCATAAAGTGCAACCCCGTTCGCCGCCGCCGCCGTTCATGTTCATTTCTGTTGCACACTTGTTTCTGATTACAAAGTGTCGCTCTTGGCCGGTATCGGCTGGCCTAAGGATGGTGCGGCGTGATGCGCTTGCAACAGCTGCAACGATGACGAAGACGACGGCGGTGGTGGTGGCGGCACTTAGTCAGTCGGTGGCAGTGACTGACGGCTGGTGTGTTTGTATGTGTGTGTGTGTGCACATGCGTCTGTCCACTTGTGATGTATGCACCTGTGCCGCTCTGCAAGTGTGCCTGACTGACGGTCAAAATGACCGAGCGCGCGCGCGTGCTTGTGTGTTTGTAAGTGCGTGGGAGTTTATTTCGGCCAATTTTCTTGGGAGGGGCGACACCCATGCCCGCACACACAAACACACGCGGTTCGGCGATGACGACGGGGCTAAGTGAAAGATCTAAAATTAGAGCGCACACTCTTTCACGGACAGTCGGACGACATCTCCGCTTCCCTCATGTACCTGCCTTTGTACGTGGCAACCCCTGAGAGGGATAAGATAACAACACGACCAATGAGCAATGTGGCAATGAGCGATGAAAGTTAATGTCATGTTTCGCACTTGGCGCGCCGATGCACTCTTTCTCACTGGCCTGCGTGGTCTGCATTTAGCATTTCCTTCATTGCACAGTGCACCCTCCCGCGATGCTTTTTCCGTTTCGAACGTGCGGGAGAATATTTCGGCGGGCGGCTGACATGCAAGAAGCATACGGCTTACATGTTTCTATGATGCTGATTTATAAACCGATGTACTAGCGAACGTGACATAACTTGTCGCTGAAAAGTACAGTGCTCTGGAAACAACTATTTCAGCTGCATTTTCACACAGTAGATTCCATATTTATTTGTTATTTTGTTATGTATTAATTATAATTTGTATGTTTTTATTTAAGAACTCTGATCATCTTATCGATTGAAATAATTTTGACTAATTATTAACAAAATGTGTGTATGTATATCCTGAAAATTTGCAGGGAAAGCTGCTTTAGTTCATGTACATAGTTTAAAAAATACCAATTACTCATTTCACTTAACTTTGAGGATCGCTATAGTTGCAGCACGTCCTTTTGCTGTATTGGTGATTGGGCAGATGTGATCAAAAGCATAACTGAGCACTCAAGGAACGTGATGAAGAGTTTCATTTATCTATCGATGCAAATTTATTCTGGGTAATTCATTCGTTCGAAGAAATCAAAAACGAACGAACGAGACCTTCTGTTGCATTCTCCAATTCTACGAATTGCAGTTTCGGAATGTTGCAATCGAAGACATGCAGCTTCAATTACATTTCACTTTAAGTTGTAGTGTAGTGCTACAACTTCTTCATATTTCGTTTAAATTAATACGAAGAATTAGTTGAATTTACTGAACTGGAGTGGGTTTTACTTTTCAAACAACTGCGATATTACTTCTTAAGGGCTGTTATTGAAACAATTGTTCAGTAGAACTGTAATGTAGGTATTATTCGCTTGTGTTGTTGTCTGACAGTGGTTTGGCCGTTGGATTACTTCTTCCAAATCTCCCTTGCAACATGAACAAATATCCCTGCTCCCTGTGCCGAGCTCTTCAAGCTCAGTAGAACATTGCTTGACGTCTTGGTGCGAAATTACAATCTGGCCACGGCAGGCAGAGGTGAAACTAATTAAATGGATCTGAGTGATGGAACTAATCGAGTCCGCTGAACTTTGCTTGCGTTTGTTTACGAGAACTTCGGAAGCCGGGCGGTTTCGAGTTACCGCTCGGGCGTTGCCATCTCTAAACTCATTACTATAGCTGTCGTCCGAAAAACTATCCCGAGTTTGTACCTTCATCACCTCCGGAACGGCACACACATACACACACTACCGCAACATCCGAGTTCTGCTATGTATGGCGCAATGATGCCTTCCTGGTGACGCAAACCCACAATCTTTATGCTGATATGCAGGGCAAAAGTTGTTCCTTTGCTCAATTTTTGACTGTGGTAGGGTTGTTTTGCAAGTTCTGTGCTTTCTGGTTGCAATGTTCGCTGCTAGCAGTGCTGCAAAGTCACTCTATTAGCATATGCATTTCCGAAAACATGGCAGCACGATGATTTAGGTGTGATATGAAAATGTAAATTTAATGTTGAAATAATTACTGCATGATGTTTTGTTTCCTTCTTAAATTAAAATTCACATACGTTACGCTGTCTGGGAGGAAACAACAGTTTTCCAAAAACTATACCCACTTACTATTCTGCTTTTCGGGAGCCCTTAACCAAATATAGCCGGCTGGAAGATCCGAAACCTAGCCAATTTTGTGTGCAAAAGCTCAGGACAAAAAAAAAATACTTGAAGTTAGATATAATTATCAAGTTATGTAGGCTATTCTGGGAGCGAGGACCCAGCTACGTTTACGTCCAGTTATTTGTCTGTGGTTGTCGTACATTATATCTACGCTGTTCAACAACCAGATTTAGTTAACTTAACTGTTACAATACCGTTCGAACAAACCAAAACGAAAAGCTCACACTCAGTGCTTCCATTTCACACCAAAATGAAAACAAACATTTTCCACACACCTTCGTTTTCAACGCAACCACCATGTTGTATGTGCGAAAAAAAAAACAACGACGCAAAAACAAAATTGCACTGGGCTCGCTTAGTACAGCGCGTTACTGTTTTTGTTTACTTGCAGTTTTGACAGCCACGCGAGGCCTAATCTTCGACAGTTGCGTTTCAAACACACATGCGTGTGCCCTTGTGATCTAGCGAAGCGTACAAAGTGTAAAATCATTTCCCAGTTGACTGAGCACCTGCAGTGGGGGAGCTGTTACGCTGTAGCTTGCTAGCTTTAACGCTAGCAGAACAGTTCCAAGAAATTCTTCCAATTTGTCACATCCTATACACATCTAAGTAGTGTTGTGGCATTTTATTTCCATCATATATTGAACGACCACAGGTGCTGCTTGCTCGCTATAGCCATGGAGCATGGAAACTGACATGGAAAGATATGAAGACATCTTTCTATGGCGCACAATTAACAGCGCCGGTTAAAGTGTACGAGGAGATTGGAAATGCGATAAGAGTCCAACAGCACGGTCCAAGCAGCATCGTCTATCAAACAACTTTCCAATGCCTCGTGCAAACCTCGTGCTGTTCCAATTCTCACGTTTCACCAGCGCGCGCGCCACTGTTCTGCCCGTTCTTCGCTGTCGAAAGCTCACAGTTCGGCTCCGGCTTTTGATCACGCCAGACAGACATTGCAGCAGAGCCAGCGCACGTGTGTGCATAGTGTAGTGGCTAAGCAAGGGAAATATGAGCAGAAACCACGGCAAGCTAAACCACCGTCCACGCCCGGCATCTATTGAAAGAAGTTACTAATGAGGGCGATTCTCAGTCACAGGGGTATTATTAATGGGGCTAAATTATGACACATCCCCATAAAGATGGAAAACTGATAAACGAAGGTTTTGTTTTTCGGCCCAAGAGAGACTTGACGTTGACTTGCAGTACCTAAGAGTACTTGGTTTTAAAAATATGGTAATTATTTAAACCGAGCAAAAGCAAGATTATTTTCCCATTTCCCCTTAGCTGCTGCTAGTCACTAATAGTGCTTACCAATTAGTAGTACAAATGCAGCCCGCAGCGGCATCAATGCTGTACAAACCACTGGGTGCAAATTCTACAGCCAAGATACTAATTAATCGACAGCTGGAAATCATAGCATATTTGTGCTTTCCGCAGTGCTTCAACAAATAGTTCACGCTAGAAACGGAATGCTTAAGCGCATGGAACACAACCACCGTTTATCGCACAAACGACAAACTATCCTCCGGCTTTGCCAGCTGGCTGGGATGAAATGGGCAAACCAAAGGCAAATGCAGCAAGAAATAACACTTCGGAATGTTATTGCGACTGCACTAAAAGAGAGAGAGAGAGAGAGAGAGTAGGAAAGCTGAGAGTTTCAGAGGAAAATGGATTTATACGATACGCGCAGTTTCGTTCGCCGCGAAAAAGCTTCATCGCCCCCGGGGGGGATTTAAAGCTAAGGTGAGCGGAATCTGCGCATCTTTGTCGGGGGCGAAGTAACGCGATACTTTCTGCCGGTGACTACAGGTGCTAAAGAGGCCCCTTCTGTCTCTATGCTCTCTATGTTCACCGGTGAACCAGTTGGAAAGCGGCAGGGACCGATCTCCCTCACAATACTTTTCGTAAAAAGGCACGCTTAATCTGGCTCGTGGTGGATGGACGGATGGGAGTCTTACGAAAGTGGGGAGGGAAATGTAATTTTACTCCGATATCGATTCAATTTGCGCATTCCCTCTATACCTCCGTTTGAATATGGATATTAATGAGGTTCGGTAGAGAAAAAGTTCTCGACTGCAGGGCTATAAACGTATGTTCACTTTTATCGAAAGCTGTTGAAATGGAAAAGCACACATACACCATACCGTTTTTTTTGTAACATCAACCACTTACAGGACACGGTTCGATTGGTGTTATCGATTGCAATCAATGAGCCTTTCTGCTAAATGAATTCGTTCTCGGAGGGAAGCTCCATACCGAGTGCATTAGCCAATGTACTGTGGTGTGCCTTTTTTACTCTTTCTCTTTCCATTCTCTAACATGATGATGAACATGACAATATCATGCCTTCTCAACACGCTTAATAACCCGTGGATACAGCGCGGTGATGAGCGTTAGGTTAATGCCACTTCCGCCCGACCAACATCGAACGGTCACCGCTGACAGGTGAACGAATGGGAACCGTTGTCAAATTAAGATTGATTGCCGATGGTTTCGTGATGTTCTGCCGGTCGTTGTTGCGGTTAGCAGATGTGCCTGCGTACAGTCTCCGTATTGTATGCTTTAGGGAATTAACAAACTGTACAACGTATTACTACAGAATACTACAAAAGGGGTGTGTCTGGCCAGCATAAACGCTAACTATCGATCAATTTCCTTCCGGTTCGACAGTTGTGGTATGATCGGCAAGTCAACAGCACTAGTGAAAATGATACTAAAAAAGAAGGTGTCTTACTAGCGTAATGGAACTCAATTAATTGTTTGGCAACCTCATCGTTGACTGCAAGATTGGAATCAATACATGTATCAATTTGTCAATAAAATCATTTCACGAATCTTGAAGGAGTGGAGTCTAAACACTTAAACAGATAAACGTAGACAACCCCTAACATATTTTATAAGAACGAGCCAAATCACAAGATTAGTCTACAAATATGACTGTGATCTACCTGCAATTAACATTAAAAAAAACTTTCAGGTGCTCAAAAATCCAATAAATTCATTTTTGCAATAAACCCCTCTCCAGAAGTGGTAGGATGCTAAAGATGTCATATTTATTATATCTAATTGGCATTATGCCTTTTAAACTGATCATTCTGGGACAGAGCTGTCTGTACATTTGCAATTGCCAAAATCGATCATTTTTTGATAAATTCTTTTGGATACTACGACATTTAGATCTACTCCAATCTCCAGGCTATGCTCATTGGACCTATAGTTAGTTGCTTTAAGCATCTTATAAACATTAAATTACAGTTACTGCCCCTACCTCATCCGAAAGACAATTTTACGAAAAGTGCAAATTGATTCTTCAATGATTCTTCAAGCCGTTGGTGATTTTTTTGTAGATATCCTTAGTTTTTGCAACTGCAATTTGTGTTTTAGTTAGGATGTTTTATTTCATGCATTCCGTAGTCTTTGCCTCTGAACATTTTGAAATATATCTATCTTCTGCGTGTATTTTAATAAATGCTCAGTTTAAAAAAAAACCCCTTGAAGGATAAGCTTTAGTAAAACATACGGAAGAAGGTATTGATAAAAAAAAACATATTTGCGTTTCATTGACTCTGTCGTAAAGCAATTAAGATGTGATGTCCCAGCACGTCAGAATGATAGGCCCTTCTGGGAAAGGTCCCGACAGTCTGTGCTGTTAATTAGTATGCAATCGAAATTAATTTCTCATAAAGCAGTAGTGCGTCATTACATACTGTATTGCTGCACCTGTTGATAGAACGTGTATAAGTTTCCTTCTGAATGCATCCATAAATCGTGTGCTCTCTTTAAACACATTTCGAACACGCAAACATTCCTGCCCATGGTCCTGCGCTTGTACAAACATAGCTAAACGGTTCGGTTTCCAAAATTCTGCTCCGATTAAAATAGTTCGAACTCGAAACAGTGGCAATCAAAGCAATTTTAGTAAGCGATATCAGGTCAAGGCCCTCGCACTGTCCCACCCGGCCTCAAAGTCTAGGAAGAAAGAGTCCAAGGGCCCTAGGGTCATGCGTTGGGCCGTGGTCCGAATGGAGTGGAAAAAAAGGCGTTATATTATTTTTAGACAAATTCGTACGCATTCTCAAATGCATACAAACGAAACCCACGCGCGGTCGTGCTATGTTGTGGCCACACCATTCCGGCCGTTTGTGTGAACGCAGCATCATCGGACCGGGGTATAGGGTTTCCAATATCACGCCCTGTTTGCCTTGTTTGCTTGCACAACAATCAACAGGAGAAATGTATGCCGTTTTTTCTGTTGTTGCTTCTCCTCTTTCAAAAGAATATTTGAATGTGCGTAGGTTCTGCGGTGTTTATCCTTTTCGCATTTCATTTTTTCGAAGAAATCCTTGTAGCGGTAAGCGTTTCTTCCCAATTTCAAACACACGCATTGAAGCGGAGGCTCGCTGTGAAGCGAATTTTGTTTGCCTAACCTGTGTTACACCGCTTTGGAAAGGAAAATTAGAATGTACAGTGTGCGTACAATGGGAAACGACCAACTACGAGGAACGAATAAATGCACTGCAATGAAAAATAGCGTAGAAATTCTTAGCTCAATTTGAAGAACAGTGCACGGGCTTATTCAATAGGTTTCCCCGAAATTAATTGCTCTGCGAACGTTCGCGCACGAACGCGCTCAAGAAAAACAGCAGCAGTAGCGAGCAAAGAATTCACACCAGCGACATTTGCAACCCATACGCATACAACATACAGCATAGCAGCGCCCGCCTAGAGTTCCCAGAATTTCCTGGCGCAAACCTTTCCACAGACAAGGTCAACCCGAAGAATGGCACCATTTCCTGCGCATATCCTTCCAAGAAAGCCGCTTTTACCAAGCATATCTACTGCTTCGGGCTTTCACCTTCGCCATGGTCACCATGGCGTTAATCTTCTCGTTTGGCCCACCCCCAAATATCAGCAGTGATGGGTTCGCGGTTGTTATGCTTCGTACGCTTCGTTGGCGCATCGGCTATGCTCCAATTACAGATGTTACCTTAACCGACGCAAAAGGACGATATGCGTTCATCGATCCGCGGCGTTCCAGCGAACGCAGCGAACTCAGTTTCCGCAAAACTTTGCTTTGTGTCCGGTGGGCGTCATTGTACTGAAGGCCACAGTTTGGCCATAAAGATTGATGGCGATGACCGAACGCCGCCTCATTTTGATATGATATCTTATTTGAATTTGGGTGATGGGGAGAAAATGATGGATGAATCTAGTTTTTTTGCTGTTACTTTTTTGCTTGCCTTTTTGGGCTATTTCCCCAACACAACGGAGCACCTTTATTCCATTCGGCGCTCATAATCACAAAAATCATCGCAAATTGGTTGAGCTTCTGCTTTCGTGCAGAATGTTTGCTAACGGCAGCTCCGTTGGCTGTACGTGCCTGGCTGGCAGTTTGGAACGATTTAATTACATTAAAAATTTAACGAACCATTAACATTAATCTCTGTTCTTTCTTGCGTCTTCTCTCTTTTTGCAGGTAAGTTACGGCAGTCCGGGCACGGGTAAGATATGTATGTGCGCGCTATCTCTGTTGGGATGCTGGGAATTTCTTCTTTTCACAACAAGGTGTATGTACCCAACCGTTCGTGCATTTTGTGCGTTAGACGCGTGCAAATCGTTGATTGTATGCAAAAGGAATTAGTTAATATGAGATCATCACGCATTTCAAACTAAGACACGCTCTCCCGCATCAAATGTACGATCTCTAGCTACTGTCGGGATGTTGGAAAGGTTGAACCGATTTCCCGGAATGACCTCACAACGTGACCTACACGCGTGTACAAATTTTTTTGGAAAACTGGAGAGAGAGAAAAAACCTACACAAACACACACACACACACACACATACTTACATACATGCCCTCGGGTTTTGGATCGCTTCCCATCTTCCGGTAAAGGTAAATCCGGCAAATCGAAAAAGATCGGATGCGATCGATCAAGCCGCACCGATGAAAACGATAACCTGTGAGCGAAAGGTTCCCATGCCCAGCTTGCTGACGCCTACTGACCGCCGGGTAAATGAGAGCAGAAGAAGAGGAGGAAGAAGAAAATACAACAACAAACACAGAGCTTCATTTCATCTGTTTGCTCCGTTGATGCGCTTCCGATGGGGTTAATTAGATATGGAAGATATTTTTAAGCCTCACCATTTTCGGTACGAGATGGGAAAACGATCCTACTGAATTCGACCGTTTCTTACTGTTTTGTATGTTTCCTTTGTGAAGTGTGTTTTTAAAAGAAGGAGGGAATTTAAAGGGAGAAGATATGAGATGGATCCGATGATAGAATTGTTAAATGACATAGACATGTTATTAAATTGTAAAGAGGTCGAGATTTTCTACTTAAACTCAAGTATGATGTGAGACAAAGTAGAAAATAGACACTTTTTGAACAATAATGACGGAGTAAAGCCCTTTTTTGTACTATAAACGTTAACAAAACTCTCCCCCAACACACGTGGTACCGTGCCTTACCGCTGACAGTAACATACAGCACACTGCGGCCATTAAATCAGGTGATGAACATTGTTTTCATACCGACACCATCGGCGGTCCAGCGAGCACAATTTACGCACCTTGTTGTGCCGTATCCGTGCGGCACCAGAATTCGTCACTCGTTTGGAAAGTGTTGACAGGAACGCCCGCATTTGGTCGCTCGCGGTTAGTATGGCTATGCGAGACACGCGGTATGCCCAACCAGCCCATCTCAACCCAACCCAACTCAACACACTCGCACACACGATACGTCTCTGCGCCAAGCTAGACACATCATTTACGGATAATTATTGATAATTGATAAAAGCTATGTTTGCACCACATGTGAAAGATCGACTGCACGGGAGATGCTAGAGCGTGTTAAAGATGCGCATGACGGTGCGAGAGCGCGGGCAGTGTTGAGCCTATTGTGGATCGCCGGGTTTGGTGCAGGCTCGTGGCTGAATGTTGCCACCAACTGCAACTGTATGCCATAAAAAGTAAGTCACCGCGGAGCATCGGGCCAAATCGGGCTCCCCGGTGGAACTGGCGTGGGGAAGCGTCAATGACCGTCACTGCGCAAGCAGTTGTGTCGTTTGCTCAAAGTGTACAATATTTAATGTCAGTCACTCTTGAAAGCACGATGTTCTTATCTGTAAGATCACATAAATAATGCTATGTTTTGGTGATCTAGTCAAATAGATGCTTAATGACTGGACGGTTTTCAAATGTTTGAATTGATATTGCTGAACTGATTTAGGGTTACATTGTTACGAGTACTAACAGTGACAACATTTTGACGACATTTTTTGCACATCAAAGTTTGAGAATCGTTTTTACGATTAACATAACAGATTGAATCATAATCAAAGTTTTTAAAAATGGAGAAATAGATTGCCAAATGTCTTAGATAAAGTTAAACTCTTCGTAAGTAAGCCATCGTGTAGAAATAATACACCATATAATTATAGAATTGCAACACATTTGTTAAAATGTATCTTAAAATTACAATCATGATTATAGTAAGCTTAAGATTTCCGCTTAAGATTTCTGCAAGTTGGTATGCAAACTTCAAGATGCGTTCTAAGCAAAACCAAAATGTTAATTCAAGTCTACCATAGATACTTGAAGCAAACAAAATCAAGAATCCATTATGTGTAAAGTTGATATTTTCATGTAAGTATTTCTACTTTGATGAGGGATTCTATCTAATCTGTTTAAGACTCCCTATCCAGTTGCTCTAAAAGAACAATAGAAGTTGTTTAATACAATGTTGGTTTTTTTTTACGTTCCCGAAGTTCCTGGGAGTCATCCTAGAGTGTCTGGATTTCTTGATTTATCTGGATTTTCTTGTTAGAGTTGATGAACACATTCATTTTGAATAACAGATGTATCCAAAAAATGCAAAAAAACATTATGGCATTACAAACATTACAGTCTCTGACTCAGGAAATAACTATTTGTGATAATTTCATATTTAAATGGGAAACCGATTCGAAAGTCTTTAATCTAAGATCTTTATACCTGCATTTAGGGAAATCCAGTTATTAAACTTTGCATACATCACATCTTCAGCTTTGTTTGGAAAAGCTTAACACTCAATTGTAGCCCTCTGAATATTATCAATCTGCGAAAACTTCGATTGTGGCCCCAACAATAGCCCACCGTCGAACCGCTTTTACAATAGAAATCGCGAAAGCATAAAGGTAAACAAAAAGAACACAGACACCCTGCTCAAAAAAACCCTACCACGCCGAGGCTGTGCAGCTTCCTCTCCGGGCGATTTGACCACATTTCTTATGTTGGTGCACACGCATTCTCTCTCTCCGTCGCTCAAAAAACTGCTCAACAAAGTCGCTATCGTAATGAGATATGAGCATGCCGAGCACAACCCCTTGCATGTGTCGGGATACTTTCACATCCCGCTCGTGTGTTGGAGTTCACCGACGAAACAGAGCAAAAAGAGGGTCGATGAAGTGATCGGTACAGACGCAGTACCGCCTGGTTCACCGGTTAAGCGACTTACCTCACGCATGTGCCGGTATCTAGATAAGAGTAAGAAAGGGGTAAAGCAGCCAGTTGACGGTGAGTACACAACCGTTTGGACAGTACGCGTACGCCGGCAACTGCAAAACTGCGCGCAAAACCAACCGGCGGGATCTGAACCCGGCGCATAAATCGTGACCGGTGCGTGTATGTTTCGTCACTCACCAGTCACTGTGGGGGGGCTGTTGGCGTTTGGCAGCATACGGAGGGTACAGTTCACACGCACTCTCTTCTCACTGCCGAACCGGCTTTTCGCTCTCCCGCCAACGTTGAGCCATGTGCCAGGAATGGGCGAGCCTCCATTCGTACCGGTTTTCCGATTCCGTTTAAATGCATGATCCGACGTTTTGATGGGCAGCGATGACTCTGCCAGAAAGAGAGAGTGCGTGAGAGAGGGAAGCAAAAAGGGTGTAGAGAGGTAATCAAAGAAACCGAAAGTGATTGCCTTCGTTTCTTCCTTCCTTCCTTCCTTCCTGCCTGTCTGCCTGGTGCCGGTTCGCGAGATCGTTTCACGGTTTATCCGGCACGGTTTGCCTGCGGGCAAGTGAAATTCAATCGACCGTAGGCGATTATGTCGTCAACGGAGGGTGTTTTTTAATGTTATTTTTGGTAGGACCCTTTACTGCCCCCTACCGGGAGGGTGGTTGAATACGTCGTTACTGTCGCTCTTCATCATCACCTTGTGCGGCGAATTTGTGGATCAACGTTGCGTTTTGGTTTTTTGTTCTGCCTTTACCGGAAAGAGTTTATTAAGTTTGAGAAGTTTCGTTGTACTGTTTATATTGTATTTACTTACAGTTTTCTGCAAAAGTTATTTGATGTGCGACATTCGGTTTTGAAAATGATGGATAGATGCTTTGGTACACTATAGAACAACTAAATCTCTTTAAAATGTTAAATTTAATAATTAAGATTTACAACCAGTGCTGCAAAATGTCACTGTCAATGTCATTAAAAAATCTGACTGAAACAAAATCCATGTCAGCGTCACGTACTCAATTGTGACAAACAGAGGTGATAATCAAAACAATTGGTGTGATCAATGCATGCTTCGTGACATTTTTGCGACCATCGCTTGGTCATGGCTTTTATGTCATGACGTTTTTTTT
>KI921553.1:0-12614 GCA_000473525.2 Anopheles melas
AAAAATGAAGCGGAAACGTTAAAATCTCTCACATAAAACAAGCAATAAATTATATTTCTACTGTTTCGCTTGTTGCTGCTTTAGGATTGTTTAATTCGCTTGATAGGTCTGCTCAATGGATTGTGCTGCATTTTTATGCAAGATCCAAATCAGCACCATTGCAGCTGATACCTAAAATAACCAGCAAACCAGGAAAATATGCTAACCCTGCATTTTGAACCGTTTTCTTTGGACGTACCGCTCCTATCCGTCAATCTCGTATATCGTGCAAAAACGGGAAAGGGACAAAGGCACAGAGATGCTCGTTTCAGTAATGTGAAAACAAGAGATGGCAAGATATTTTGCTTCATAGGGATGAAAGAAATGGCACGCATTGGTTCGCGAAATATTTACAGCGGTACAGTTTGACGTTTGGAGCTCTTTTTGGAAATTCAAATATCTCTCATTTTCATTCCTGCTCTCTCGCAACGGAGCAACGGTTTGGAGAGTAGTGGGCGCGTATTGGGCAGAATAGTCAAAATAAAATAAATGTCTACAATAATAAGGAATCAAAAATGATGTTACGTTATCTCAAGAGCTGATTATCGGGATTTAAAGGTATTGAAAGAGAGATACGATAGCAGCTCTTCTAACAACATGTCGGCTAGGTATCATCTGGATTTTGCAAAAGCAAAGAAGCGATTAATATGCAATTATGGACACAACGTGCCGTTTGCATAACCACTGTGCAGTGCACCCCGAGCTTGTGGGGTAGCGTTCAAATGCGGCGTCAGTCTCTCGAGAAGCTTGAGGATGCGTGTCGTTCGCTGCGGCAGCCAACGGGAGCAATAACTTAGAAAGTAAAGCGCAACCTACTGGCAACGGTTTATATGAGACGTTTTTGTGCAAGTGTGTGGTTTTTTTTCCTAAATTCTAAAATTGTGTTAAATGAATACTCACCATCCGTTGTTCCGTAGTGCGTGCAGTGCGCTTCTAAAGTACTATCGCGGTGAAACATAATTGCAAGTGAAATTAAATTGAGCTATATTCGTTCGTGTGTGTAAAAAAAAGCTAGGAATAAAGTTTTTACGAACAACAAAAAGGACGCTCTTGGCCAAGCAAGTCCAGGCACCGAAAGCCGCGTCCCGGAGCGGCAGCATCTTTTTGACAGATGAATGCAAAGCAGCAAGACGTTGATCCCGGGTTCCGGGCAGCACCAGCCACAGCCTCCGGACGACACCGGCTGCAAAGAAATAGGGGAACGCACACACACACACATGCATGCACACATCACACTGCCCCTGCAGCCTTGCCATCACGCTCAAGGGCCATCCTTTTTGCGTGAGGTTGACGAATGTGGGGTTAATTCGATGGCAATGGTGAAGGCTTCTTCGAGAACGAGACTGTAGCCTCCCTGGAGCCTGCTTCGATCCTTTGGCGAGGCTTGCTACTTATGCTGCCTCGCTCTAGCAACCCGCGCAGCCTGGCTTTTGATAGTACGGCAAGTGTGTGAGAGAGAAAGAGAAGGAGAAGCACGAGAAATCAGATTCGGAACTGGGGAAAGTGCGAGGCGCTGTGCGGCTTTTACGCTGGAATGAGCTCGAGCCAGTGTTTTGAAGTGTGTAGTTTTTCCTCCTAGGTCTGTGTGTGTGCGTGTATGCGTGCTCTACCCTGCCCAAGATGTTCAAGTGTAGCCATGATGTGTCTATTATCAGAAGCAATAGAGTACAGCAAAAAAGTGCCCAAAAACCAAAACGCCAGCAGACACGGCGCGTTAGAGCCGTGAGCCACCGACCGAGCAACGCAACCGTGAAACGGCGATGATGCTGCTGGAAGAAAGCTGCAGCAAAGAGAGAAGGAGAGAGTCCAACCCTGAATTCGACCACGCTGATGATGACTTTCGCACCCTTCCACCAAACGGGCGGGTTGATTTTTCCTTGCGCGAAAGCGACAGCCGCCCGGGCTGCTGCTGCTGCTGCTACGACGAAGCAAAGCCGACCGATCTTGCTGCGGAATGTGATAAATTTTATCAGTCACCGGCTTTGGGTGGATGCTGTGCGGTCCATCGGTGACTTTCCGTCCCTTTTTCGAGAAGCATTTCAGCTTGCTGTCGCGGGAACCCAGCTACCACAGATCCTAGTAATGAGGAGTGGCCCGTCGTTCCCTAGGGAACGAGAGGAAAAATCGATTAGACTCTTCGATCTTCCGGCGCGCTGCGTGAAGTTGCGAAATTGATGTCGCTGGAGACCTTGACCAATATGTCTGCCCCGGTCCCATCCATCCGCATCCGGTGCAGGACCACTTTTTTTCTCTCTTTCTCACCCCTCTCTCTCTCTCTCTCTCTCTCTCTCTCTCTCTCTCTCTCTCTCTCTCTCTCTCTCTCTCTCTCTCTCTCTGTTTAGTCCCTATTTCCCGGCAACGCATGACAATTAGACGACAGGTGGCTGAAGGTATTAGACACTCTTTAGGGCTAAAACTAACGTCCATCCACCGCTTGCTATTCCGTTTTCAATAGGCTAATTATCCATTGTGTCCAATCTAGCAAATGCGTTTAGGGCTCATCAATCAACGTTGATGATGTTCCCTCGATTCCCTGTGCACGCCCTCCCCCCCCCCCCCCCCTTTCCCTGGGTGAAAGTGATACTTAAGAAATATCCTTTTCGGCGTTTCAGGCACCGAGTGTATCGAAGCGATGCGTAGTGAGGTGTAGCAATTAGCGTAAAAACTGGGCGGGAGCAGCACCGGAGCACTGAAAGGATTTTATGAGGCAAACCGAAAACGGGTCAAGGGGACAGACACACACACACACGCAGTCACGGACGACTCCCTTTTTCCTGGCCGTGCTTAGAATTTGCTCCCCGGTTGAAACAGACCACCGAGAGTGAGCGAACGAGAAGGAGAGAGAGAGAGAGAGAGAGAGAGAGAGAGAGGGACCAAAAGTTATGCGAAGAGATTATCTAACAACAGGACAGGTCCTTAAGGAGGAAACATCAGCATAATCTCCTCCCTGCTCCGTTCCATTTCTTCCCTTTCGAAGGGATGCTATGTGGAAAAGCTGGCAATGTTGGCACAGCTGTTGGCCACCGTTTGCAACTCTCTCGCGTCTAATGGCTTCCATTCCGGCGGAAACATCATCACACCTATCACCTCTCCCCTTTCTATCTTCCACAGGTTTCGCCGTCCATGGTTGCGGAAGAGTTTAAGTGAAAGTGTTGAATTTTTAATGCAGTGTGTCACTACCGTGTCTCTCCGCACACAATAATTGCTACGCTTCGTTCTCTTGAGCGCGCTCTACTAAAAAAAAAAGAAGTGTGTCTAGCTTTTCGCAATTTGTTTTATATAAGTGTATTGTTGTTTTTTGTTTGTGCAAATAAGAAACCACGCCAAACAACCTTTCGGTGGCCATCACTGGCTAGTATAAAAAGTGTCGCTTTTTCCATGTTTCGTGTTTGCTCGGCTCGTGTGTTTACTGTGTGAATTTACGGAAAACACGCTCAGAATCCTGTCGCAATTTGCCCCTCCCCTTGGGCGCAGTTCTTTCAGCTAATTCCACCCACCCGGTCGTCCTTCGCCATTAACAGTAAAGCCTCCGGGCGGCACAAAAACCACGTTCACCATAATCATCTCATCACCAGCATCATCATCATAGCCGCCACAGAAAATTTGCCTTTCGTTTCGCGCCGACTGCTGACCGAGTGACCGATAAACGGAGCGGCGAAGAGGAGAGGCCGCACAAACCGCCGTGAAAATCAAATCCAAAAATCGACAGCAGCAGGGGGCCAGTTTTCTATTGCGCGGTGTGGCTGCTCTATTGGCACCGTAATCATCATCGCCCGGCGTCGTCGTCATCATCATCACCATCATCATCAGCGGCAAAGGCAGAATCGTATCGTCGACACCTCGCACACGGTAGTGGCTTGGGGCAATTACGGCGGTGGAAAACAGGCCCATTGAAGGGAAGGGTAAAGGCATCACACGCATCACCTCCACCACCACCACCACCAACACCAACACCACCGCCACTGCCCAGAGTGAGTTGAACGAGCGAATGGACGAGCAAACGGTGCTTTTGCTCACGTGTTAGGTAAGTTTTAAGGTTAAACAGGGGGAGAAAGGGAAGCTTTGATAGTTTTGAACGAGCGAATGGACGAGCAAACGGTGCTTTTGCTCACGTGTTAGGTAAGTTTTAAGGTTAAACAGGGGGAGAAAGGGAAGCTTTGATAGTTTAAGAGGGTTTTTTTTAAACAGAAATGATTGACGCATGTTAGCGTTGAGGTTTGAAAGGTCCCATCCACTCAGAAATGCAACACTAAGATGAAAAACAAAACTCTTGTCGCTCAACTATCCACAAAAAGGTTTCTTTTTATTTTTAGGGGAAAGAAAAAAGAAACAAACGCTCTCGGTCGTATGAAATGGATATGCTCTAGAACACATTGGCCAGAAGAACCGTATGCTAAGCGGTGCATCCTGTGCTCGAAGAAATTCCCAGACAGGGCTCGTTGGTGTCATCTGTCACCGGTACGATGTAACAGCGCAAACCCCGATGCAACAGGTTACCGTGCTGTAGTTGGAAAAGCTAGTTTTCCCCTTTTATGGTCAACCGCGGGGGAAAAGGTCCACTGTGCGTCCCCTGTGTCGGATCGGGTGTGGTGGGGTTTTGTTTCTACTTGGCTCTTCTCTCTTTCCTTTTCGCTGCTCGCGCCACCGGGGGAGGGGGTTTCGTTCCTCACGCTACCGTTCGTCTCCGAGTGGCAAAGAAAGCAGCTCCGGTGGCAAACAGATGTGGCGCGGGGTTTGGGGGTTTTGTTTGTGTTAGCAAATCGTTCCCGCTGCGCCTAACACGCAGCACCAGCAGTAACCGGTTACACCGTTCCACGTGTCGATTAGAGAGAGGAAAAAGGAGAGCATAAAAAATGTCTCCATTCCGTTACAACCAAGAGAAGGTGTGTGTGCCGCTCGAAACAACGGCCGTATACGCTACCTACCCTCGTTGAGGGTTCAATCGGCAGTTGTTCAATCAACCGTAAAGGGAAGGTCTTCGCACTTGTCGCAACCTCCCCAGTCGGGTGGAAGTTTTAAGCAGCTCTCCCGCCACTCGGACGTATGATGATGTATTGGTGATCTTCTTCTGTCACCGTTTCACGCGGTTTTATTTCCCAGCCAGTGAATGGGCGATCACCTTAACTTTCGCTTCTGCCCGTCCGCTGCCACGGCTGCGGGTGAAAGTGAAAACCGAACCGAACCGAAAGCGAAATATGAGGGTCTGCCAAGCACTATGAGCGGCAGTTGTGACACGTTGGGTCACTGAACGTTGGGAATGAATGCGTCTCGATTCTCAAGGCAACATATTTGGAAGGCTAATTTGAGGGGTAACCTAAAATAACCTATTGACCGATGTCGATTTATATCAGCAATTAGGCAATTTCTCGTTGCAATGTTATAAAAATAAGCTGTCATATACATAATTAAGGGCTTACATTGAGGCTCTTTTCAGCCCACAGCCCTCTATTTCCGTTTGGCAAACTGGTGTAAACATTTACAACCGTGTAGTTGTAAGCCTGTACAGGGGAGTGTAAGAACTGCATCACAGGTGCTATTAAAATGTGATGACGCATGCAAGGCGCTTACATTGGACCTACACAATTTTGCTATTTTTATACCACTCTCTGTCTGCCCGTCCCATCGAAGCCTTTCACCCACAGCCCGCCTTCAGGCATTTGTGCTTCCAACCAACAAAGTTACTGCCCCCATCTGAAACGTTGTCGTATACAGAAAGCAAAGAGCAATTCGATACTGAACCATAACGGGGCCGCTCGCTAAGTGGTACTGTCTCCAGAATTGTTAGCCAATGGACCCATTTTCTGATCGATAGTTTATCAAGACAGTGCGGGAAAAGGCCGGGACAAAAACGATTTTGTTAATGGTATCACGATGAGTAATCGGGCCGTGGTTGAAAGGAATTTCCATCGAAGCGATTGAATGAAAAGCGGATGATGAGAAGAGCCGTTTGCTTTGTGTCCGGTTTGAACTTTGTGCGCGCCTGGAATGTCCTCCCGGTCCGGGATATAGTTTATCAATGGTATGAATTGTTCGGACTATGAGTTCAACGCATTGTTCGAATGCTATGTTCACTTTACACTGAGATAAGCGATGATGTAGGTGTCTCAGCATTCTTAGGCATTTTTGAAACATTGTCCCCATGCGTACCAAGTCTGATTAGTTAGAAGCCTTTGCAAATTAAACAAACTAACATAAAAGCCAAGCAGTTAGGCGCTGCTCCAACACACACACACACTGCGTACTGCATACGCCGACTGCCCTGTAGTGCTAATTAGAGTCGTTGATGATTAAAAAGCAGTTTATTGTCGGACGGAAACGTGCACAGTACGCCCTTGTTTGCGCAATGTCTCCCACTATGTTTCCCGCTCTTTCGTTTCGTTCTTCCCTGTACTGTGGCCCCGTCATGGGCGACATCATTAGCTAGAGATAGAGCTGAATGGTGCCCCGGAGGTGTGTGTAAAGGCATAAAAAAGTTATTTAAATACAATTTCCAAGCCTTCGGCTGACTGCCGGCACGTCGGCAGACGCGCTAAGACAACAGTCAGCTCAGATGGGATGGGAGGTGCTGTGCAAATGCACCCGCCCGCCCGCGTTTGTGGGAGGAAAATCCGCACATCCGTAATCGCATCCGTTATCACACCCGTCCCATGTGGCACATGGGATGGAGGGTGCTGCTGCTGCTGCCTGTGCTCGTAAGTACAGACCGAGCGCGTCTACGGATGCGTTTCTACTCGCTTGTTTTCTTCCGGATCCGGATCCGGATGTTATCAACCAAACGCGTTTACAGCTAATGCAATCGAAACTGTCCGGCTGCTCGATAATGGTATCATTTTGACTTATCAATGGTTTGGACAGCACGCGAACGACAAAGATCAAACGATAAGGCAGCGTGTATCGTTAGGGGGGACGAAAAAAAAAACAAAGAAGAATGATTGATTATCTATCGAGCGGCGAACCTCCCGGTGGTATCAAACGAAACTTACACGCGAGACTCGCTGTGATTGTTGAAACATTAGTATTGGGTATTGACCAAATGGTTCCAGGCTTTGAGGGGGTTGCTTATCACGATTGGGGACGGAAGCTTGAAATGGTTTCATGGGGATTGCTTTTGGGTTCGATTTCTGATAAGCTTTGATAGACTAATCAGGGGAGATACGGTTCCCGATGATCCTCTCTCAATCAAGTGCCGCTTGAGCAGGACCCTGGAAGCGTGAAATGAGTGTTGGAAGTAATGTCCAGACATCTTGTTCAAGATTACAGGGAACTGAGGGTTTTGAATTATCTGGGAATTTCCTTTTTTTCTGCCAGCGGAGATGATAACGAAGCGACCAAAGATCGTCCATGTGCTACGAGAAAGCATTTCTAGCTTACCCAATATGAAATCATCATGTTGCGGTCTTACTAAAAAGGTCGTTACTGCTGATAACCATAATTTAATTATCGCAAACCATGTTAACTTCAACATCCTGTGCTCTTTTTATATGGCTGTTTGAGCGATTCATCATTCCCAACTGGCTAACAATCTTACTTTTTGTGGGGTTACAGCTCTCCAAAATTGTGAAATCATTCCACCAGTTCCCGTATGATGCGTCACCATGTTCCCTTAGGAATTCTGGCTGGAATGGCTAGCCCGTGTTTTCGCGCAAATTCCCAACAATCGTTACGTTGGCCACACTGGCGAATATGCTCGTTTGGCACCATCCATTGGCAAGGATTCATCCATAAATCCAATCCTCCTGCTATAATAGCATATCCATTGCTTGCTGGCGCCCGTGGTGTGGAATCGTTAGAATTTCGCGTGTCCATCCGCCTGTGGTGTCGTACTATGCACCTGGGCTAGGTCGTACTGTGGATGCAATCGTGGGAGTTTGGGACAGCAAAAAGGAAAGCAAAAAACACCCACATAAACTATCTCGTTCACCTGGTCGCGTTACCCGGAATTGACCTTTTCACTATCGACCTTTGCAATCCGGCAACATTCAAACGTTGAGCGGTGCGCTGTGGCATGGTGTCGTGGTGGGTTCTTTTTATTCTCTTGTTGTATTGCTCCCTATCGGTGACTGGTGTGTTGTGGTGCTGCTGCTGCTGCTGCTGCTGCTGCTGCTGCTGCATAACAACGTTTGAATCGACAGCCACAAGCCAGTGCGGATGCGTGCCGGACGAGCATTGGATTTCCCTCCCCTCCAGTGATTGGCGAGTGCCCGCGTGCATCATCGAGCGCATCTGGCAGTGTAACAACGGGTAGCTTGTGTATATTTATAGCCTGGCCTTTCGCCTGGACACACTGAGGGCTGCCACTTCCGTGGTTTGCTGTATTTTTTTTTCTTTTTTACCTTTCTACTCCGATTCGTTCTGACCCGTTCGCCACACAAGCGTCATCCGGGTGGTACTCCTTTGATTGGGTTCTGTACTGCCACTTGTGGGTGATGTATTTTGATAGTATCCTTCCTTTTCCGCGTGTGCCCACTGGAGGGATATGCAGGGCGAGCATAAAAACCATCCACTGTAATGACTACATTGCATGTTTGGGATACTCTGGCGCTATCTGTGTGGATACATTGGAAAACCTACCACACCCGGGAATGGCATCCGGCTGGAGGACGAAGTCGCCGGTCGTCGTCCCTTATGGCCCCGTGACGTTATCAATCGCCAAACGATAGTGACCGATGGGGTGTGTGATGTACGGGTGTGACTTGGCGCAGTTCGTTGGGGCACATTGTTTTGCCATTGCAAGTGGAGTGTGTGGAATCAATATTGTACGTCACTTGGGTTGTGCAGCTGATGGATGGATGGAAGCGCCTCGGGGATACACTCAAGTTTCTCAGCTGTCGCTGCACGTCAGTTATCGAGTGCCGTCGGGGGGAATTGGGTGTAGGCAACTCGTTACGATAAGGGCGGCATCTGAAGCACAAACCATCGAGCCACCACTGGGCGGCGCACTGTTCTGACAGGTAGAGGTAGTATCATAAGCACACAACAGCATGATAAGCCCTTAACGTCGTCCCGATAGTTCTGAACCATAATATGTCCGCTCGAATGCATACCGATGTCCTGGTGCCAATAGAGCCTGGTGTGCTTGGTGCATTACCAGCAGCCTATTAACCTGGTGCGCGCTTTAATACGCCGCCGCTGCATGGTTCTACACGTCGAAAGTGACTTTTGCGCTTTGCGTTGCGGGGTGGTTGCCTTCGCGCTGTGGTCACAGTTGTCTGAACACATTGAGCAATCTAGTAGGCGGCAGGTACTGCCCCAGCTTTGTTGGTGTTCGTGCCATTGCTGTTGACCGCGGATGGCACAAAGCGTGACGATAGGCATCGCTTTCGGTGACGTTATAATTTATTCCGTCAACTGCACACCACCTCCATGGCACGGGGCGCCTTCGCCACCGCCGCCGTAACACATCTCCAATCCCGTGTCCGATAATGGGACGAACACGAAGCAAAAAGCACCGTCTCTTACCTTGGCTGAGTGTGTCAATGTTTCTCAGCCACAGCACAGCCGCTGGTTATAGGTGTGAGATACAGGCAAAAAGCTGCCAAAAAAAAAAAAAACAAGGAACAAATCCTGCAGCAGCAGATTTGTGTGGCGTTGGAACAGGTAAGCTCTCCTACCAGAAAACTTGTTCCTGTTCGGTGGTGGAACAACTTTCCGTTGGACCACAATTTGTGGATTTTATGGATATAAAAAGACTCGGACTTAAAAGCGCAACCCGTCGTCCAACCCCGCACGGATGACTTCCACATGTTCGGGGCGAACATCTTGGCCGTGAGTGTGTGTGTGTTTGTGTGAGTGCGCTTTCTCAGTGGCAGCGCGAATTTCGGGACGCTCTGAACGGTCGTCATCGTTGCTGTGGTCGTCTTCTCGTTTATAATGTTTCGCATTCCAATGCGTCTTCGGTTGGTTCTTTTTGCTGTCTTGATTAGCGTCGGTGGTGTAGCTCGCGAGTTCCTTACCGTGTGGGTTCCCTGTTTGCGTCCGACCCGCACTCCTCCGCCTCTTGTGCGGAAGTGTGTGAATGTTGGGTGAATGTCCGGTGGTGCCGGAGTCAAAAGTGTGTTGTTACTCGCTCCCAAGTGGCGGCACGACCCAACTCGCTCCGGGGGGTTTGGTGAATCTCGCGAAATATCTTCTAGAGATCCCCTTTGTTACATTGAGCTCCGACCATCTTGAGATGCTTTTGACCGTGAATGAAATATTGTTCCCGCGGCGTTCCCGTGTTGCGTGTGCCGTGGGGTGGGCCTGGACGGGAGAGTGCTTTCAAGTGTAGTACACACACACACACACGGACACGATGATGGGACAAATATAGCTTGGTTTGGTTTTAGTTTGTATTCCCTTGATGGCTGGCGATGTGTTAATCGCAAAGATCCCCCCCCCCCCCCCCGGCCATGGGACCGTCAATTGCTTGCGTCCACACAAGTTCTGGTATATCTGGTGTTGGTGTGATTGCGAATCACTTCGATATTTGCAAACACGATCGTCTGGTGATAACGTGGCGGGGAGGCATGTTATGAAAAGCAATATCATTTTGCCACTTGAAGTGTCACTAATAGTTGAGCGACCTACATTAAACGTGCTCCAAAGTTGAAGAAGATACACCGTCGGATGGGCTCATTGGAACATATTTTTCATTTTGAGTGCTTCCCAGAACAGTGATATTTAAAGAAACATATGCTATGACTCATTTGTTTTTGCAGTCAACATTCGGTGGCGTTCGGTGCCAATTTTTCATTTCTGCAAAACCCTTATCGGCCACACACCAGCCCACCATTAGATGTGTGCGGTATGCGGGCCGTGGCAAGCTGTGATGGGGGGGGGGCCTTAACCCAGTTTTTTTTCATTATGCATACCAGTTTCACTTAATCAGATTGTTATCGAGGGGCGACCACTAACTTGTGTCGCGTCGCTCTCAAAACCGTAATGCTGCACACGCACCAGTCGCATTAACAATAAAGCCTCGGCGTACCAACAATAGCAAGCAATTAAAAAGAATGTGCTGGAAGTAGTTTGTTTTGCTTGTTGGTTGTTGTTGCTCCAGTAGCTCTGGAGAAGAAAGAAAAAAACCCCAGTAAACTAACTATAACACAACTTGGCACCGTTCAACTGAGGCGAATTGAAGCAAATCCAAAATGTCGCAACCGCCGCACGTCAAGTACAACAAACATGGCGGCAGCACTACGTTTGGCGGCTAAAATGTGGTTCTTGCTAAAAACAGAACATTAACGGTGACTATTTTTACATAAGCTTATTTGCGGGTTCCATGGACGCTTCGTCGCAAAGACTTCATACCCAAGGTTATCTAGGGAGGTCTTCTTGGAAAGGTCTTTTAGGCCGACTAACGATGCATCAAATGAACCGCATATTAAAACAAAACTGAATGTTGATGTTAGAAGTCTTTAGCAAAAAATGTTGATTTATGTTATGCACCATTTGAGTAGCAAAGCAATTTATTTGCTTTCTTATTTGGTTGAACCCTAACGTTCTTCTGAGTATAGATTCGGGAGTGATAAACTACCCTAAATGACGCTGCAATCAAAGTGAATGTTGAATGTTTGTTGCTCTTTACGAAGTAATGCTGAATTTTGTTTGAATTTAAATAAGATTAGAACCTTGTTGCATGGTGGCCACTCAACCGGGAAAAGCGGGAAAACCGGGAATTAGTCGGGATTTTTATCGTACTGAGTGCATTGTCAATTAATGTTGAAATATGTTTTGTATATTGTTCCCAACTTACCACAGGCCAGCAACATCACACCAATGTGTAAGGACAACATTTTCCGTTTCTCACATATGGTACTATATAATACCATATGTGCAATATATGTACTATACTTCTCATTCGCACTGGTGCAATACTTACGTTCATCGATATCGGTTCTTGCACATTTCGGGTATGGTGTGCCTATTTGTTCTTCCTTGCACTCGTCTTTTGTCATTCGTCTCTCGTGAAGTTGCGGTCGTGTCGAATTGAACGGTGGATTTAGTGGGCGATCCCAATTTTTGAACAGAACTAATAATTTTTGTCCCCTTTAGCAATTTTAACGTAACCCAATGGCGATGTGTGGCCTGTACATTGGCATTTTGCATTTTGGTTTCGGGCCTCTACCTTCATTCCTCCCGGGTGACTGGGTTCCCACACTGGCACTGATGGTTGAGGTGTGTTGAAGTGTCCCAAAATTAAGAAACCCACTGAAATCTCCTGTATCTATTTATGAGGTGCATCATCAGCGTCGTGCGAGTAACAGCATAATGAATGGCTGCTGTTTAACAGGAAATCCGTTCTTCGCAGATTTGTATGCTTTCTCCAGTGGCTGGTTGGTCCATGACTTCAGGTTCCCTTTTTTAAGGTTGTGTGATGACATCTGTTAATCAAAAATTGATAGCGGATGAAAATATCTTTGCCACGGGGTAAAGTCTTTACACGTTAGTGTCATGATGCTAAACCACCAAAAAGCAAAATTTGTAAAGTTTTTTTTGTCGTTTTTTCATCAGTTGTTTGCTCATAAAAAACTTCCGAAAATATAAAGAATGCATATTTAAATAGATTATGATCCATAGTAGCCAAATTAGATCCA
>AXCO02008871.1:0-12957 GCA_000473525.2 Anopheles melas
ACCCCGAAAGATAAGCAAAGCCCCCGTCGTCGTTGTGGGACAGATTTTCTTTCAGTGGCGTGCGAACGGATTTGCCCCTGGAGTGGAGCGTTTCAGTGTAGCGCGAGTGTGTATGCGTGCGTGTGTGTGTGTGTGTGCACAGAGAGTGTTATTTTCCCCATTTTCCTACTTCCACTTAGCGTGAGACACAACACAAAAGAAGGAAAGCTTTATGTGTCTATCATAGCTCCCGCCCCAGTGAAGGTGCTCCACTCTCGGTGTGATTCTATTGTGTTTTCGTAGTTCATTGTGCACTGGAAGCTCGGGCTCGTTACCAGCGCCATTACCACCGTGTCACCGTCGTTAGGGAGGGAACCGCCGTCGTCGTGCCTGTTCGTCCCTTTTCTTTCTAAACCTCTGCCAGCGCTCGCCCCGAGACACACACTCACAAGATGATTAAAAACATTTTCGGCAGCAGACGGGCGAAGGAGTCCGAGCGGAACAAGATCTCCGAGATCGGGCTGCCGACGAACGTGGTGCACGGGATGCACGTCAGCAAAAATCAGCTGACCGGCCATCTGGAGGGCTTGCCGAAACCATGGATCCGCATGATGGACGCGATGATTACGCACGACGAGCAGAGCAAAAATCCGGAGGCAGCCTACCAGGCGGTAAAGTTTTACAGCTACTCGATCAAAAAGAAGGACGCGTCGGAACCGTTCAAGCCGTTCATCACGGAAGATGCGATCCACGAGGAAACGGAATCGATCGACCAGTTTCTCGACCAGAAGAGCACGCACAAAAGCGAAGACTCGCTGGCCGGCAGCAGCGAGGAGAGTGAAGCCGTCCCGCAGGTGCCCCCGCCCCCGCTGCCCAAGAAGAGTATGACCCTGCCGCCGAAACCGCAGCTGAAACCAAAGCCCAAGAACTACACCAGCAAGGTGTACAAAGGCATGGACAATCTGCATCTGATCGATCCGGGCAGCAACAGCGACACGATGATCATTCACAACGTGCCCCACCTGACGCACCAAAGTTCCTACGCGATCTGCACGAACGTGAACAACAACAACAGCCTCGACCAGGAGCCGGAGCTGGCCGATGCCGATTTGATACTGCGACCGAAGGAGAAGCTCGCCCGCCAGCCCAAGAGCGACGAGCAGGTCTATCACGAGCTGAAGAAGATCTGCAACCTGAACGATCCGCTCGAGCGGTACGAGAAGACGGTCGAGGTGGGCAAGGGTGCGTCCGGGGTGGTGTTCATTGCGCTGGATCGCAACACCGGCGCCAAGGTGGCGATCAAAACGATCGACATGAAGAACCAATCGTCCAAGGAGTCGATCCTGAACGAGATCAACGTGCTGAAGGACTTCAATCACAAGAATCTGGTCAACTTCCTCGAGGCGTACTACCTGGAGGACGTCGACCAGCTGTGGGTCATACTCGAGTACATGGACGGTGGTCCGCTGACGGACGTGGTCACCGAGACGGTGATGAAGGATCGCCAGATAGCGGCGGTCTGCCGGGAGGTGCTGCTGGCCGTCAGCTTCCTGCACGCGAAGGGCATCATCCATCGCGACATCAAGTCGGACAACGTGCTGCTCGGCATGGACGGTTCGGTGAAGGTGACCGATTTCGGCTTCTGCGCCAACATCGAGGGCGACGAGAAGCGGCAAACGATGGTCGGCACGCCGTACTGGATGGCGCCGGAGGTGGTGACGCGCAAGCAGTACGGCAAGAAGGTGGACATCTGGTCGCTCGGCATCATGGCGATCGAGATGATCGAGGGCCAGCCGCCGTACCTGAATCAGGCGCCGCTGCGTGCCCTCTACCTGATCGCGGCGAACGGCCGGCCGGACATCAAGAGCTGGGACAAGCTGTCGGACAATCTGAAGGACTTCCTGGACCGCTGCCTGCAGGTGGAGGTCGACATGCGCGCCTCGGCGGACGAGCTGCTGCGGCATCCCTTCCTGCAGGACTGCATGGAGCTGCGCACACTAACGCCGCTAATTAAGGCCGCCCGAAGGTTGCTGAAGCGGGACAACTAAAGGAAGCGAGCGTCAAGCACGCACACAACGTGCCCGCGTGCCTGTGCGCTGGTTGCAGGTAACAGGAGGAGAAGGATGGGTTGGGTTAGAAAACCGGAGAGGGGGGAACCAAGCAAGTCAAAAGTAGGAACAGTTTTGCCGTATGTGGCTGTGAGATTTAGTGCCTTTTTTAACCCCGCTCGTGTGAGCGAAGCGAGGGAAAGATTCGAAGACGAATGAATGATTGGGAAACCGGAAAGCAGAACCAGCAAAAGGGGGGGAGGGGAATGATATTGGTGCAAAATTTTGTTTTGGGGGTGTTTGATAAAGCGGACAGAAGGAAAGGAGGGAGAGCGAGGGAGCATGAGGAGTAAAAACGAACACAACCCGGCACAGGGTTGCGCCATAGCCGCGCGCGACCAACAAAATCACACCCCACATAGTCAACGAGCTTAAAGATAAGGAAAAAGTAGAGCTTACACACTCTAGCAATGCGCTGAATCGAGCGCGAGATCGAAGGGGGAACATCGATAGCGGGCAGTGTCGTAGAGCGAGGTAGAGCGGCAGGCACTGGAGGATGGCGATAAGCACAAACTGCCGTCGAACGTTAGCGAGGGCTTTGCACGGGGCGGCATGGCACTGTGCAACATGGTTGACGGCAGCACTCGATTCGTGTACTAGCTCACTGGCGGCGACACAGAACAATCAATCATACAACACGCATGACCCTTGCAACCACGCAGTGCATCTAGGGTGAAGGAAGCAGCAGTATTCTAGGCGAGGACTATAAGCACTCAGGGGCGCAACACAGGATCATTCTCCATTACATTCCACTATTCCGGACGAAGAAAGTCAATTCCTTTCCATCGTTTTTTGTTCGGTCGTTTGGTGTAGGAGAACTTTAACACTCCAGCTTCATTTAAAGGGAACATTCACTGCCACTTGATAGTTTGTAGTAATGATGGTAAATGTGCATTACACAGCATAGAATGACGGGTTTTGTGCGCTTTTTGTAGCGGGCCAAGTGGAACAATCCCGCTTTAATAATGGGATGGCATTTTATGTTGCCTTTTTGCGTTCGTGCTCATGAAAGGAAAAAGTATGAAAGGCATCGACCAAAAGCGAGCCAGCGAGACAGCAAAAGAACAACGCTGTGTCCTTGTCATACTGTTCGCGTTTGAGCGCCTGCGGGAAGGGGGAAGAGGTCCGACAGAACGATAATAATGTCGCTTGCGATTAGCCGGAACCGACGGCCTGCTCAAGTCCGTGCCAGTGGGCCGCCGTCGCCACGAGGCAAGCAAATGAAATAAAACTTCGCTGTGTCTGGTGCGGGGAAACGCAGCAAACCCATCGTCAGCCCTTCTTGTTCCGTTCCGTTCCGTAACCCCTGGCGGCGAATGTGTCATTGTGGAAGTCTCTCGTACCCTCGTACCAGCTCGTGCGCTCGACGGCCTCGGCGACGACGATGGCGAGACGGACTGACTGGTGTTGTAGGGTGGTAGCAGTAGACTCTTCCAGCGGTGTCGATGTCGTCTTCCTGCGCGACCGCGCAAACCCGTATTGGCGTTGAACTCAACTCGGTGTCACCGAGCAGCGAACCATCTCAAGAGCGCAGCCTGATACGCGTGCGATGATGCTGATGGTATGCATTGATGATGTTGGTGGTGGTGGTGGCGTGCATCATTCATCACTGCTTTGTTGCGTGCCGCAGAACGAGACAGCACGTGCACGTAGACGGCGCTCGCTTGAACGTGCACAGAAAGTGCATTCGATCGTCAGTTGCAAGTGCGCTTTGGGCATCGCGTAGTGTAAGCGAGAGGGAAAACCGGGTGCAGTTAGTGCTCTCTGGTGCTGTTGTTTTCTCTGCACAGTACCAGGGCCCAGAGAAGAGTGTGTGTGGCTGGAATTATTCTATTAAAATTTACATCTCATTGAAGAAAATCACGTTTGGGTAGCGCGGCGCGGTGCAGGGTTTGGAGATTTTTGCAGTGAGCATTCCCCCTCTTTGGGTATTGCCTTTGTCGTGGCGGGGCGCCGGTGCTGTACGAAGCGTTCTTGCCTTGTCCCATTAACACTACGATGCGATTTTGTCGCCAAGAGAGTCGTGTTAGCGAAGGAAACTTGTGTCTTGTGTTGTGTACGCGTCGTGAGGGCAAAACCAACCTCCTAAATCCGGATGAAGATGGCACGGTTGTGGACGTCCTAAACGATCGTATCGCTGCAGACTCGGTTGCAAACGACGACGTGTCGTGTCGCCAGCTGGATTGAAATTCTTCCCAAAAACACATACACACAAGAGCAACGCATCCGCAACGAGCATAATGTGCTACTACCCGCTGCCGCCTGGACGGGCAGACACACGACGACATGCCTTATGCCCCTGGGTAGACATACATGTGATGAAGAAAACCCGGCGAACCGAAGCAAAAAAAAAGGGAATTTTTACGCTCGGTTTTATGTGCGTTATAAAAATAATTTGCCCCTTCACGTTTCACGTTAATGGACGTTTTCCCTTCGGAGCCACTTACTGCTTCGCTTGTTTTCTCGCAAGCTGTAGTAGAATAGGCAAATGAGCAGATCGAACCTTTTTACGGATTTAATTTTTGAAACATCATCCGCTCTGGATATTTTCATCCTTTATCAATTGCCTAATTAAACAACAAACTCTGGTATACTAAACACCTATCATTTACCGGCGAACCTGATGTTCCATTTAAATCTCACGATACCACCGGCTCCTGCATGAGGGTGAGAGTGTCATGACCGTTTGGAAAAGGTAAGAATAAACCTTCCCGGTTATACCTATGACTCATCGTTAGCGTTTCATCTAAAATACCACCATTAAAACCCACCAACTTTCTCCAACATACCAGCGCAACAGCGCCGTGTCCACTCAGGGTCGGTGGCGAGAGGGGGTTTGGACAACCGGCGGGACCGCCTCGAGACGACGCTTAGCATGTGTTCAGCTGTGGTAGTATTTGTGGATGATTCATCCGCCGAAAGTCCACCCCTACTATCGAGTTTGTAACACGAACGGTACACACATGGGCGTGTGCGATGTCGTCCACCACAACCCTCTCAAATGAATTAAATCCACAACACTATTCTGACCCCCCCCCCCCTCGGTAGCAGCCACAACACACTGATAAAGATGTGCACAATCACGGGTGGAAGGTTGAAGGTGAGAAATTCAATCTTGCCGTGAGGAGGGTGGTTTTGAGCGATCGGTTTCCCCATGTTCTCGCGTTCTTAGAATAGCGCATGTGTTGGTGCTTGTGCTGTAAAGAAATGTAAATACAATGTACCGGGGATGCAATGCCTACCAATGTGCAATTTATGAGTGAGGGTGCTCGGTTCGAATATCGTTTGAAGAAGTGGAGGTTAACTGCGGTGGTGGGCCTTGACCGAGAGAACAATCACCGTGCCACTGTTAGGAAAGGAAAAGAAGATCAACTTATCGCATATGCAGGGCATAAAGTATTGCTTTTATTTGTATAGAAGTTTTTTTTTTCTACCGGTGAATAAACTGTGCCCTTTTGGGGCCTTTGTTTAGCTTTAAACAAACAAAATTGCGCGCACGCTCTATCGTCACCGGCCTAACCGGTCCGATGATGGCAGGTGAAGAACGATTCTTCTTTTTACACCGTTTGCTAGCACTAAACAATTCCAATGGCATGCTGATTACATGGTGCGCGTTGAAAAAACAAAACAAAAAAAAAACGGTGCTTTAATGTTTCACGCCTCGCGGCAGCGATAATCACAGCGATCGGTGTACGCCAAGCTGACACCACGTGCTGCGGGAAGGAAGCTACTGTAGCTGTGGTAGAGAGTGTGTAAGCACTCGATGTCTATCGAAACGGACGGTTACGGCACCGTATGGCCCTGATGATGATGATGATGATGGTGTTGGTGGTACCCGTCCCATTTCCGTCCCACGAAACCCTCAAAAAGCAGGCGAGAATCTTTACGGTAGTAGTGTACCTCCGCGTAGCTTGGTGATGAGATAAATTAATTTGACCTTATGCTGCTACCTCCACCTCAATGTGTTGGGTTTCCAGTACTCCCAGAAACACCAACAAAGCTCTCCAATCGCACTATTGTAATATCGTACCCGGTTGTGTTTCTTTAGGGAGGTCGTCGTGCGGGATGAAGGAAGTGTCAACCGGGTGTGTAAATCCGGCAGGATAAATTCACACTTCCGGCTTGGTTGAAGTGTTGATCGCGCTCGCACGAAAAATGCGTTTATCATTCCCAGTGGGTGTACGCACTATGCAAGACCCCGTACAGCAAGACCCTCAGCAGTAGGATGGATGGGTAATACATGTATTGGCGTTTTTCTTCAATTTCTTAAAACCACCTCTCTTAACCTGACCAAGAGCGCACCGCGTGTCGATTTGTGCGATGCCATTTATCAACCGTTATCAGATAACACAAGTATGCAAGCCCCCCTTACCGAGCACAACAGGCTACATACCGTTGCACCGCATCCCACCAGAGAGGGAGTGTCTTTTGACAGTGTTGTGGGGCGAGGTGCTAACAAATGAACTCTCCATTTCCTTTCGGAAGCACTGCGAGAGGTGTGAGCTACACCTTCCCGCGTATCACAGCAGAGAGAATCACGTTACATTACGGACACTTCCGGTTGCTTCTTATCAGTAGGACGGACATAAATTCGCACTCTTAGGAAAGCGATCTGTTGGGCGGTGGTGTGGACGGTGTTTTAATATGTTGCACTGGTGCATCCTATGGCAAGACTCTCTTAGTAGAAGGTGCGCGAACCGTGCGTAGCCTTAATCAATGAAACACAATATTTTTTTAATATTGTCGAAGGGCAGTCATCATTTGGACTGGCAGTGTGTGAAGCTCAAGCAAGGCTTGAGCACATTCCCCGCAGTCAGCGCGCGCAAGTTGATTGCCTTGAACAGTATTTGTGGACGCTGCTGCTGCGGGTGTTGGACCACTTTGCAGGGAAGGGGGTTTCCCGATCGTGCACACTCACACTCACACCCGCTTGTAAAGCCAGCCACACGAGGAAGCCGAAAAACACCCAACGCCGCAACAATACAGCACGCAACACCACATGTAGCACATGTTTCGCATAAACGCCATCGAAAACCCTCCAGAGAGAACTAACATGAATCGAATTGCTAACGTCTTCCGCGTGCCGCCCCTCTCCAAAGTGCCTAGCCAGCGCCCGCGTTACATATTAGGCCCTGATAGAGACGTTACGTGCACTGGCCCCCCGACCGACACAAGAAAAGCAGCCAGCACCACCCTTCACGCAACTGATACTTGACACTGTACTCAAACACGTGAACTTCTTGCGTCTCTTTTGAATTGTAAAAAAAAAGGAAGAGCGTCTGCATCTGCATCGTCCATGTACAGTGTAACACTATCCCAGGCCATATTTAGGGTTTGACGATCGGAGAATTACCGTCCAGCAGATTGTAGTAGCGGCGGTTCATTTGTTTTGCGTGTGCATTGAGAAGGTCGGTCGGTCAGCAGCCGCCAGAAGGTGGAAAACATTTGAGAAAAGAAGTATTGTTTAGGGTTCCGTGTTTGAATTACTATTACTACATTTTGTACATAGAAGAGGGACGGAGTGGGTATTGATTTCCATTTAATCGAAATGCATCCATTGTTGGCAACAATTCGGCAGCATGCGTTTCTGTTGCTGTTTTACTAGTGTAAATAGGTACATAGCCCTCCTGGCAAACGAACCATCACAATCAATTCAGCCCGACCGATAACGAAAGGGTACTCTACCTAGGGCACTTACAGCGAGAAAGCTTGCTTATTCTTTTTTTTTTTAATTCGTATCTGATGGACAAACATTCACACCAATGCGGTAAATGCTTTTGAATGCTATTTGTTTTTTTTTAATATAAAAAGCGCATGTATTTTTATACGTATTACAAGGTTAAAAAAAGTGTGTGTGAGTGTAACCAGGTAGGGGGAAGGAGCCACATTACATTACCAAGCGCGCACGTTGCGTCGTGCTGCCTGGCACCACTGCATATGTATCAAGCATTTAGTAGGAATGATGCAGTGATGATCTTTGGGGGACATTGAATTACAACATTCTTTTGCAGCATTAGTCGGTGTAAATGAAAGTGCGAAACGAATGACCACGGTGTGATAGGATATTATTCGGTATTAGCTATGGACGTTTTCGAAGTATTTTCCTTCTTTCTTTTTTTTTCCCCAACGAACGTAACAATCGCAACCATGCACAACCATTCACACACGTAAATAGCATTCGATACTGGACATTTTTGTAGTACTTTTTTTTTGGCAATATTGTTAAACGTTTTATGTATAGAATATAGTTTGTGATAGGACCATGTAGCACGTTTTTTTGTTATTACACAGTGTAAAACCATCCGAAAATCCGAATCGCAAGAAGTAGATGTATGTATTACACTGCTGGTAAGTTGGTCTTTTAATTTCTCTTTTCGTAAAATATAGCTCCAGTTGGAGCTAGAATTTATTTGCCATTACTCTTTAAGCTATCCCTTCACAGCCAAACATCTTCGCGATATTTACCCTCCTTCTTTAGCCTACCAATCAATGTCTTGATCGTATCCCTGTCCTCTGCTCCCGGTGCTTCGGCAAGGATGTCGATCACGGTTTCCGTTATCTGCGGCAACAGAACCTTCGAATCACCGCACACGTACAGCGTCGCGTGTGGATTATGGATGTTTTCAACAATTTTCGTACCATTTTCCTTCATCTGGCTTTGCACATACTTATGCCGTGCGTTGGGATCGCGTGAAAAAGCTTCATGGCACGCGTCCAACGCGCCTGTTTCCAGATACTCTTCCACTTCAGCCTTGCAGAGGTAGCCACGGTCTCGATAGCGAAATCCCACGATCAATTCGGCTCGACCAAGCGTTTCGCCTTGGGCGAGGGCGTCTGCTCGCAGCTGAAGGAAGGACAGATACGGTGACATTCCCGTGCCGGTTCCTACCATTATAATGTTTCGCCTTAGATCGCGCTGCTCGTAGACAAAGGCACTGCTCTGGCGGAAGTAGAAGTGTACCGTCGCTCCTTTACCTAACGCTCTTAGGTGCGAGGTGGTAATGCCGGGATTTTCTGCATTGTGCGAGAAGATAAATCGTACCGTTGTTGGGCTGGCCCCTTCGCGGTAAGCATTAGCTATCGAGTAGGGTCGTGGCATGAGCCTTGGAAGGTGCTCTATTAGCAATGCGACCGTTGGACGGCAGGACGGTACTAGTTGAAGCAGTGAGATGATTCCTTTTCCCTTCTGAACGGTCTGCTCGTATGCAGCGTTTCCCTCTTTGGAGCATAAAATTTCCAGAAAGCGGCGATCGTCGTCGTCGGTAGTGAATGGTGTTAGCGAACGAATCAAAAGCTGCAATGCGATTTCCAATATTTGTAATGGTTCGCTGAAGTGTAAGGTATTTGCGGCACTACTGCACTTACCTTCTTGGGAACTGCATGCAGATTCAAACACTCCTTTATCAGCCGTCGATAACTGACAAAAGCAGGCACAAACGCCGGAACCTTGGCAGCTTTTTTCGTTGTGTTTTGGTCGATGCCTACTTTGCAAACGACATCACCTTTGGACAGCAGATTCAACCAGGCAAGCAGGAACTCGACGTCGGCATCCGTGTTGTAGGATAAAATTCCTACCGTGTCACCCGGCCAATGTCGATGGCCTGTGTCAGGCGGATAGCTTAATGTTAAATCGTGCACAGTTTTCACATCTTCACCTTCAACAATGGTCGTGAGATTAGAAACACAAGCTTCCAGAACATTGCTCGCTCCAAAGGGTTGAGTCGCATTCGCCTGCAGGTGAGCTACCGGCAGTGGGGCATGGTCCTGTGAAACAGATGGAACAGATTTAATAAGGTGCTGGAAATCTGTACGGCTATGGTGAATATTTACTTTATTTTCTTCCAAGACGATGTAACTAGATGGTAGAGCGGGTAGCGTTAACTTTTTTCCCTCAAATTCTAGCAAAACTTCCGTAGACATGATACAAGTTTGGAATGGTCTGGCCGATTCACGGCTGGAAAACGTAAACAAAACAAAACCACGTTGCCTGTCAATCCATGATCAGTGTTGCCAGTATGTACCGATCATCCCTTTGCATTACAACACTTTGTCGTCTATTTTTGCCGAAAAACTCTTTGAAATAAACCTAATGGTATCTAAAAACCTACTCTTAAATCAACCCATAGGGTGAGATAATGTTCTTTGCAGCGATGAAAATTCGTGCGATAGGGAAATTTGAAAAGGGCAGTGTTGCCAGCACGCGTTATATGTTGCTGGCAAACTGTCAAAGATGGCAGTCCTCGCTCGCATGCGGTGCAATGTTGTTGATAAACTGCTTTCCCGAAAAGAGCCAACAAGTGGACTCGTTTGCCCGATAAAACTGTTCCAAACAGTCAAAAACTCAATTTGAAGCCAATTACTTCGATTCGTACAGACAAAGCTCCAATATATCTGCTGCAGAATGGGACGATTCGGGCCAACGCATCGTAAAATCCCAGTTCCAAAGCGGCATGGTGTTCGTGATCCGCTTAAACGGCTCGCCGAGAAGGAAGCTTCGTAAGTAAACAGCAACGCATCTTGTTAATCAAGGATACATTTACATAGATTTCATATCCATCCCACTTGGCAGCATCAAAGATAAGATAAACAATCCACCGAAGGAACACGATGTGCAAGAAGTGTCGAACCGTTTCAAGCGATTCATGGCCATGGCCAATGAAGCCAGCCAGCCAAATCAAAAGACCGGCCGTTCAAAACAAAAATCAAAACTACGCATAGGCAGCACGGTAATCGAAAAGCGTCCCCGGGAATCGGAGGAGGCGTTTCTGAACCGTGTCGGAAGGGTGCAGGAGGACCGCGAGGTAGAGGCCCGGATTGGTACCAAATTTGGCGTGGAGGTGGAACACGATGACAAATCCGGTGCAATTCGTGTAGTCAAACGGAAGGGTATCGAGGTAGATGGTATGTTGCAAAAAATAAGCGATGAAAGCTCGGGCAAGACTAGCGCAAAGAAAAGTAAGGCGGCCGATGCTGCCAAAACGCGCAAAGCGCAGTTAGCGGAACAGAAGGCACTGAAGAAGCAGAAAGCGCTAGAACGACGACGAGAGGAGGAAGATCTGCTGCTGAGAGAGTTCCAGTACGAACGGGTGCCGT
Source organism: Anopheles melas (assembly GCA_000473525.2). Classification (NCBI taxonomy): domain Eukaryota; kingdom Metazoa; phylum Arthropoda; class Insecta; order Diptera; family Culicidae; genus Anopheles; species Anopheles melas. The sequence goes on from AXCO02008871.1 coordinate 11,181, forward strand.
TCGGCGAGGTAGTAAAGGAACCGCCATCACTGCACACACTACCCCGGCGAGCCACCAGGGAAGGTGCACCACGGGTAGATAGAGCATTATTCACACGGCAAAACCGGTATCGTTTGAAATGAACGTTGTTTCTCTTGCCTTTTCAGCCTGGAAGCAAAAGTCTGCTGCTTAGCTCATTGCTTGGACAAAAGCAAGCGGAGGAAGAGGAGCCGGTGCTGAAGAAATCGTCCAAAAAGAAGGAAAAAGAAACGAAAGTAGATCTCAAAGGAAAGCGCAAGAAGCTACCGATCGCGGCGAGAATGAAGATTGAGCGGGAGCAGCAAAATGTCATAGAAATGTACCGGCAGTTGAAGAAGAAAGTGAAGCAATAAAAAATAGAGGCACGCCTGAAGCCGGCGCTTTCCGACGGTTTTGCTATGCTCAGGTATGTTACTTACTTTGGTATCACATCCAATTCGAATTAACATTTTAAGCGGCAATGGTTAAATGGTTTTGGCAAACAACCCCAACATTGACAGACACTAGAACGTCCGAAATCGTTTATTACAAACTAATCAGCGGTTGTCAGGTATAAATATGGGATTTTCTGTTTTTATACATGCAATGACCTTTCTACACACGGGCGTGAACCTATCCGTATCAGTGTCGTATCATCGAGTAGTACAGATACTTGCCCGTCTTTCGATACTCCGCCAGCAGATCGGCCGCTTCCGATTTCGGCATCGACTTTACCTTGCTCATGCACGTCACTATCGTGTCCTGAATGCGGGGCAACATGGTGCGCCCCTCCCCGCAGAGGTACAGCTTGGTGGCATCGTCAAGCAGCAGCTCGACCAGCTCCTCCTTCCTATCCTCGATAATGTCCTGCACGTACTTGTACTGGCTGTCCTCGTCCCGGGACGACGCCACATGCAATCGATCCAACACGCCGGCCTGCATGAAGCCCTTCAGCTCGTGCTCGTACAGATAGTTGCGGTCCTGGTACCGGCAGCTGGTCAGCAACCAGGCCGAACCCATTTTCGTCTTCCGGGTGGAACCACTCTTCGCCTGCTTGCGATACTCCAGGAAGCCAATGTACGGCGTAACACCCGTCCCGGGTCCGATCATGATAATGTTCCGCTCGAGATCCTCCTCGCGATAGTTAAAGACGGGCTTCAGCTGCCGCAGATACATGTACAGATACTTGTCCCACTTGCCCGGATGCAGCAGCTTGCTCTCGAGCATGTGCGTCGTAATGCCAACTTGCCCATCGTTCAGCATTGCGAACGCGATGCGAATGTGGTTCTCCCGTCCGTAGCTCGCTATCGAGTACGGGCGTGCCTGGAGCCGGGGCAGATGCTCAATCAGCATCGCTAGCGGAGGTCTGCATGTGGCGACGTACTTGAGCACGTGCAGGAAGTTCATTTCGTTCTTCAGAATCAGCTCATTGTACAGGTTAGAACCCTCCTTCGAGGCTAGGATTTCGAGCAACCGTTTTTCACACTCGTCCGCCGTACAACTGGCCATGGCCTGAAGTAACCCTTTGCGCGGCGTAATTCGAATATCCAGGCACTCCGACAGGAGGCGTCGCGGCGTGACGTACTTCGGCACGTAGTGGGGTAGCTCGGGGTTTTTCTTCTTGACCGGTTTCGCCAGCTTCACTTCGTACGTTTGGTCGGCCGATTCGAGCAGATGCAGCCGGTCCAGCACGTAGTCCACTTCGCTGGCCAGGTTGTAGGTGAGGATGCCGATTGCATCACCGGGGAAATATTCCTCTTCCATATTCTGCAAAAAAAAA
>AXCO02008872.1:0-10849 GCA_000473525.2 Anopheles melas
TCTCTCTCTCTCAGTATCTTTCTTGCTATTGGAATACATAGGTTAAACGATAGCGTGGAGATGGATCGGCCACAGAGCGTAAGATAATATCATCGGCCCATCGGTCGAATCTTTGCACCCTCCCCAAAATGACAATGCCGGAATGTCGCCCGAGTGGGCCTCATTCCGGCAGCAGCCTCACGAAAAAATGGAAGATGCATCCGCGAAATGCAATCGGCCAGCGTCTGTGTTCGAGTGAATGTCAATCGATTTAGCTCCCACAACAACAACAACCCCGCACGATTCATTTCCATTTCCGGACGCCAGCGACAGAGTGCCACCGAGCTTTTCCCCTTGAGTTTTGCGGTCACCCCAACCGCCAGTTGTTGTTAGCGAGCCATTTTGTTAGGCGAATTAATATGTGCACCCACCTGCCTTCACCACTGCTTTTGCTTTTGCATTGCTCCGTCCAAATCGAAATGTCTCCAAAAAGGAAACTAGCAGACTGCAACAGTTCTGGTTTGCGTTTCATGATGAGCTTTTTTTTTTTGCTGGAGAAGGGCGGGTGGTTCACAATTGCCGAGTTTTCCTCTCCGACCATCGGCAGGCGGCTGTGAGCAGCGGCAGGAGCGGGAAGGACGGTATCGCGAAAAACGGCCCCGGTAAGGAATCGCACGGGAAAACGGTGCCACGACGCTCGTGGTGTAGCCTGAAGAGGGTCAAAATTTACATAAAGTCACCTGTCAAGCGGTACGCCGCGCTCTTCCTTTTTGTTGGCTTCCACCATTTCACCATCTCACCCGGTGGTGCCGGTGCAGGCTGCGCGCTGAGCGTTTCTTTCGGGTCTCTTTCTCCGCTGTGCGCATTTTCATCTTCATTTACCTGCCCCTGTATTGCGAGTTGCACTTTTCCTTCGGCTCTCAAGTTGCTCGCAAGCTTTACAATTCGAAGGTAGGGGTGGAACAAAATCAAACAACAAGCCAAAAAAGAAAAAAAAACACGATGAAGATGCGCACACAGAGGGCAACCGTTTTGCAGTCCCTCACACACAAACATACACACATAGGAACACACAGTGAGCCGAATGAAAAAAGGGTCAGAAAAAGGAACCACACGGTTTGTGTCACTGCGGGAAATGGCGACATTTCTCATGGAATAATCGTCTGTCGGGCGCAGGAATATGAGCAATTGATTATGTCCTCCCCCCCCCCACCTTCACCCACCTCTTCCACTTCTCCCTATGGCTCGGATGTGCGTCACCGTGGTTTGTTGTAGCCACGCACGCCCGTTGGCTACACGCTGATGGATGACGCTTCTGGTCGCGACGGGACCAGTTAACTTTCCGAGTTTCCCGCGCGAACGATCGATGGGTGCCGGGTGCTGTTGCTGCGGCTGGCTGGTTAGCTGACTGTAGATGCCGGGATGAAGATAGCACTGATTGGAATGTGGCCATTCCGATGTGCGACAGGCGACACAGCAGCAGCAGCGGTTGCACACGATGCACAAGAACAACAAGTTCGCTTTCCCTGCTGCCCGTTCCACGCCGCGTTGCACTCTCATGCCCCCCTTGGGACGTGGGCGCTGGGCTGGGAAAAGTCAATCGATACATCAAACTGAGTACGTGAAGAAAGTACGCAATTGGCAGCGGGTACAGGTCACAGTGATGCGCCAACGGTGTGATACGGCTGTGAAAATGGACATTAAACGGTTCGCCTAACGCGCGCGCATACCATCGGGGCCACAGATTTTTGTCACCCACTTTGTTTTTTTTCGGTGTAGTGGTCGATGCTGTGGTGCGTTATTTGCTTTGCAGTTTAACATTTTATCAACAAGAATAAATGTGTTAACATCTTCCCAACCCACCACTCAACAGCAACAGCACATCAACTGGGTCAGCGTTGATCAGTCACACTGTCTATCACGATTGTTTGCACGAATGTTCCTCCGCATAAAAGTATGTTTCTGCATAAAAATGCCGCTCGTTCGCCGAACAAACGATGCAAACTAGAGCACAACACAGTACAGGACGGGATGTACAGTGCTTTTAATATTGCTAATTGAATTGTACGCAGCCAGCGAACTGTCGAACAAACACGCTTAATCAGCTTCTCCCATAGTTTCCTGTGGCGCAGAATACGTAATGTGCCGGCAGAGCTCATAATCGCGTGTGAATCGGAACATTAATGGGGGAGGATGGTATATATCGAGCAACGCCTACGGAGGCGTTTGCGGCGGGTCTTTCGCTTAAGTAAGCCTTGGGACGGGCACACCGGCCGAACACGAGCAACGAGCAGCCGGATGCTGCTGCTTAGCCGTCTCCCATTGTGGCCTTAGCAACGAAGTACCGTGCGGGGCCATATTCATAAGTTACACAACATCAATTAGATAGGCATTCGTGCATAAGTTGCTGTGGTTTAATGCCACACAGGAGTGCGTTTCCGGTTCGGTTTTGATGCCGGGAGGCACTCCGGGCTATATGTTTTAGTCATAATTTGCACAAGCAAAAGCTTTGCCACGGTGGAGGGAATCGGTTCGTGTTGAGATGGTAATACGTCGACCGCGTCGACCTTCATTTACGAGAGCCGGGATGAATGTGGGTTCTCTGGGCTTGAACTTGAACACCTCATTTGCAGTGCTCTATTTTTAATAATTATCACACAAACACACACACACACACACATACAAACACAGAAGCACACACGCATACTGCCTGAGGTTGGGCTTTAGTGAGCTTCGAGCACGAGGCTCTGCTTTGAATTTCCGTGCCTGAGGCCGCGGACTATTATTAGATCGCATTCCTGCGAGGTGATGCGCTCCGACACCGGCTAATGGTACTCAATTCGATGGCGCAGGATGTGTGCTCGAGGATGTGGAACGTTTGGAAACAATGAAACGTTTGACCCCGTACGCCCACAATGGCCACATCGTGGCCAAACGTACGCGGGCGTCAGGAAGGATGAAAGGTTCATCGCGTACACTTTACAACCTGGAGTGAAAAGATTCGAGGACGGCCAGCGAGAAATGAATCCCAGCGGGGTCAATCGTCGTTATTCCGGACTGGGGAGGGAACTTCATCGACAAACGAGACAAACGGGTTCCGATCGAGCTTGCTGCCGTTTTGCTATCAAGCTTGGGGCGACCCAACAACCTTCACGCGGGTGACGCCGGGTCGGATATTGCAGCCAGCACCGGCAGGGCGACCGAATGTGGGTGACCTGGAAAGCGATCGCGATTCCATTACACCTGATGGCCATCACTGGACGGGATGTGGATGGCGACCACCGACGACCGTTCGTGCCGTACCGTTTGATCGTCACCAGCACCGAAGCGAAGATCAAAGGCAAGCGATAGATGGTCGGCCGGTGATGACTGTTCCATCTTCTAGCCGTTCTAGCGACGTGCTTTAAGGGCAAAAAAGGGAAAGCACTCTGCCCCATTAACGGGCCGCGCAAGATGAGCCGCTCAATTAGGCCACCCGGGGCCTCCCTCACAAAATCAAGATCACCCGTAAATCATGCGCCGCTCGTGCCAAAACGGCCGAAAAGCCAAATGGGCTCCGCAAACCATGGCACGTTTTGCACCAACCAAACCCCGGCACCGGAACGTCAATCAAGATTTGCGGAGTACGATTGGACGACACCGTGACACCTTCGCCGGTGAATGCAGCGCGACCTTCACCGATGCTAACCGGGCGGGAGGGGCACATTAATCATCGTCAGGGTGTTCGGGACCGTTAGCTGGGTTTGGGGTGTTAGCTAGAGCCACGCCAAGATGAGATTCTTCTCCTTTCCTGCGGCAAGCCCGGTGACAGGTGCATTTTTCATCCATCGAAGCGTGCGGAAGGAAATGGAAATGTTTTCTAACATTGGCGGTTGGTTGGCAGATGAGCATTGAGAAGTTACTTTGTATGTCAACACAGCGAGGAGGAACTATGGGTATGAGGTTTCGGTGTACTGTGTGGGATGAGCCTAACGTGTGCGGTACTTCGAAAAACATCTCAGCCCGGTAGACTGCGAGCCTAGCCGCATGTTTTCCCTTTCCCCTGCATGGCGCGCGTGGGCTGCTCGACGACACACGACGACGATGCTGATGTGTAGAGAGCTCGCGATGTGTGGCCCTTTTGCGAGCAAACCCCCGAAGCGGCTGGTGGCCATGTCGCACCGGGACCTGCGATGACCTGCCGATGAGCGATTACCGTGTCTGCCTGTGTTTGTTAATGCGCTGACCTGGAAGTTGCAGAATCGCATACCCTACCGGATCGCTGCTGTTGCTGCTCCACTTTGCGTACCTTCATCACGGTGCAGCATTTGGGGGCAAATCGAAGCTGCGACCTCCGCCAAAAGCCTAGACTTGAAGACTCGATACTCGGCTACATCTAATCACAGTATTACAGACCAACGTTTGGAATGAAAATTCCAGCAGGTAATGTTTCTTCTACGATCTCTCTCTCTATCGCCCTCTTAAATTGCGTAGAAAGCTGGCTTTTGGAAGAAGCAGACTTCACATAATTTTGGGTATTTTTGGACAATTGAAACCTACAATAACATCTCACCCACCACGGCTTCCTTGGATGATACAGTTCACCGTACGGTTCAGTTACGCTCAAGCGGATACTCCACTCCACTCGGTACGGCCAACCCGCATCCACCTCGGGTCTATGGTCTCTGCATCGCGGAATGTCTATGATTAAGCGATAGTGATCTTCGGCCTCGATCTGTCGTTTGGGGAATTTCGTTCGCGTGAACGACTCACACTTGATCGCGTGGTCGATAGCATAGAAGGTAGCAGTAGGAGCAGTAGCGCCTCACCATGTTGTGGAGAGTGTTGCTGTAGTCCTCCTCAGGAGAAGGGCCCAGTAAGCGTGCAAGTGTGGCGATTAGTGTGTTTCGTGTTTCAGACACCTTCTATTTAGTCCCCTACTTCCAGCTTTGCGAAGGATAGCTTAACCAAAATGAAGTAGCGACCGTTTGCGATGTAGACAGATGGAGCCCGATAGAGAGATAAAGAGAAAGAGAGATGGAGAGAGAGAGAGAGAATCTACAACTACACCGTGCAAAATGGGTGAAATGTGTATTTGCGCTATGTGTGCTTCTTGATGCAATAACATCTCCCCGCACGGGTTTCTCAGATTCGTGGATGAATTCGTGTACGAATCGAACGGTTTTGCATACTTCGCACCCCAAACTGGTGGGCGAGCTCTTCCCTTTCTTTCCCTCCCAAGATGGCTGAGAAAGACAGAGAGAGAGAGAGAGAGAGAGACAGACAGAGAGAGCGCTCGTAATTAGAGGTGGAAAAATTCTTCCGATGCTGATGAGTGTGCTGCGATAAGAGCATAGCGCCAGGCCGACCATAATCGGCTCCCGGTGAGTGTTTGCGAGCGGGCGCGAGGAGTAAGTAAGACACGTCACGCCCGTCGCCCGTGTGATTCAGCGGGAGGCGCCGCTATTCAGCCGCACGATCGAAATATGAAGATGCTGATGATGCTGATGACGGTGGAAGGGCATGACGATGATGACGACGACGATACTGGCACGGATGGCGAACTATCCAATTAGAAGGCCCTTTTCCAGCTAGACGAAGCAGCCCTGGCTGCCCTAATCAAGGCAGCAGCAGCAATCATTCGTTCTTGCGAGCTGGTTGGGAAGAATCTTTTGGACCGACGAGAATCGTGGCGAATGCAGGCAGGAAAAGAAGCAAATCAAGAAGGGTGAAGTCACGCAGAAAAGAAAGGCAAGTACGGTAGCTGTACGGTAGCCGGGAGTAGCGTTGGTGCTACCAAGAACGAAACGAAAAACAACGGAAATCATGTGATCGATAATTGGTCAACAATTTTATGTCGTTCGGAATTGTGCGACCTTACTATTTATGGACGCACACATAACTGTGCATTGTTGGACGGAATGGGAATGGGAGAGCGAGGCAGAGAGAAAGAGAGTCGAAATAATGCACGGTGACACACTGTTCTCCCACCATGCGGCTGACTGGCACTAGAAGATGCTGCCCTTTCGGAGTTGTCAGCCCGTTCCCACAAACCTCGGTCCAAGCAATTTGAATGTACGAAAGCATCGAGAAATGGCGAACCAAATGCGAGGGCATAAAACCAATCGATCGAATGGGCGGTCACAACTGGCGGTCACAGGAAAGGTGAGCGAGCCGCGCTGCCGAAGTAATCTATAAGCAATTAATTAAATAAAATTATCCTACCGGATCGTACGCGCGCCTTATATGGTAAAAAATAGTTTGCCCATCGAAGCCGACGCGTGGGACCCGGCGTGGACACAACCCTGCCGTGGACCAAGGCATGTTGAGTATTGGCAGAGCCCGGTCCTTTCATCCCACCCACGAACAAACGGAAGCGCGCGCGCACGGTCCACAATTGTGCAATGCAATTAGGGACAAACAATGGCTAATAAGCGTATACACATAATTAGTGCACTTTCGCGCAACACTATCGGACGCTACGGGAGCTTGAAATCGGGCTACCGTTGAGAAGATAAATGGAGTGTTTGAAGGGGGGGGGCGCTGTGAATTCGAAAAGGGATTTGGAAAAGAAATCGGTTCGAAACAGTGCCTTAAAAGGTAGGAAAAAGATTGTTCTGAAGGGCAATGAGGCGAAGAACACGGGGTGAAAAGGAAGCGAACCTAAACAAGAACAAATTCCAAACTTTGTTCTGATGTCATTCAGGCTTATTATGGTCGATGACATCGGTCCCTCGAAAAAGACGCTCCCCCCGCTGCGGTCTTCTAATTAACGGGAATCTAATGCCCGTCGGCGGAAAGCAATGGTTGGTTGGCAGCTGGTTTCGTTTACCTCCAACCGTACTGCATGTTCCCGCGGTGACACACCAGTGACGTTCCTGATGTTCTGGTGGGTGCTGCTGGCTGAGTGGTTTGGGCACCCGGTCGTGTATGAGTATTTAAAGTTTTTGATTAAAATTATGAGTTTTCCCTTAAGCCACCACCGTTTGATCTATCGTTACCTGCTGTTCTACGTCGCTGACAGAACGCTGACGGAGGAACGCGGAAAGATCAAAGACAGGAGACGAACCCGCACTAAACTCTCGGCGGTGAGTCGTGTGTATCGCTTGTTCCACCGTCATTAACATGACACTTGAACCCAGGATTTCAACGCAGGTACGGGGAAACAAGTGAAACAGTAACCCTTTGGTTGCATTAGCTTGCAAAGCCGTCGGTGCATCGGAGCCTCAAAACTGAGCCGGTTTCGGTCGGTACATGCTATAAGCTATGGGATTGAGAACGGCCGATCGTTTTCATCCTGCCGAGGGATCCAGCGAGCTAATGTAGACCAGACTTCCATTGCCGACTGTCCGTTCGTTATGGTTTGTGCTCCTTCAGACTGGGAATGAAGGCTCCCTTTCGGAGCAGCAAATCTGCTTCCCCGGTTACAAGCTCCGTCGACGGTCGGCATTCCTTGGCGCATCGAACACAAAACCATCAAACCACTTAATAAACCCACTAATTTACAAACCACTTCACCGGAGCTCAAGTGCGTAGAGGCAAGAGAAGGTAATAATAGAAAGAAAAAAAAACAATCCGCCAACCATCGCCATAAATCGCACGATCGAACCTGATCGTGTCTGTTTTCTTTCCTCAAGGTAGTCTAATGGGGATCCTGCTTGGCTTACTGGGCTTTGTCCAGCGCGCCTCCGGGGAGACTGTGAAGGTGTCCGAAACTGGAAATGTTCGCGAAATAAAACACCAATAAATAGCACAATCACACCACAAACCGGAAAGCGTCCACCCTCTTTGTAGACTCAGAGCTATTCAGGAGCGACGAAACGGAAGGTGCTCGCAGTGTAGCTACATACCGAAATAGAAATAGGGGCAAGGAAACAACAGCGAGCTACAGCACACATAAAAAAACCTGCTATCCAAATGTTTTGCAGCCCCGGCTACTCACAAAACGTTTCGCATACGGCACATCGGATAGCAAAAGACCTCATGTGGAGGTAGATGTGGTAGTAGGGTGATCCCGAACGATCGATTAAAACCGGATTACTGTTAAGTAGCATAAATTCCAATCAGTCCGCCCCCGCGGGGGTATTGTGCGGGTGGTGCCCTGTGTGTGTGTGTGTGTGTGTGTGCTTTGGTTTGGGTTACCACCGTCGTTCTGGATTCGGAATCTGGTTTATTGCTTGCCACCAGGCTCGGCGAAACCCTTTACTTGTTTGCTTTGGGAAATAGGCATGCGATCGGGACAGTGCTCCAATTTCCGCGCGGGGAGAATCACTGGAGAAGGGCCGGTGCAAGATTCCAGAAGCATTCAAATTTGTGGAACGTATCGAATTAGAACTGCACGTACATACAACACCGGGCGGAGGGGTTGAGACAAGAAAACAAGGTGAAAAACAGTTGTTTAGGGTCGTGCAGTTTTCCGTAAGATAACTTCTGCCCAGTGTGGCAGGGAAAAGTGCCGCCCGGTAATGCTAAATTTTGTAATTTAATACACCTTATTAGGCAAACGTTTGGAGAGTCCGTAAAAATAAAGTGCCGTAAACCGTTTTCTCCACAGTGAAGTAAACACGGAGCCTCTGTTTACCTCCAATCAGCATCGTTCAATGGCCGGTTCGTCTCTTCCCTCGCATTGCTGCCCAAAACCTTCGCAGGCGAAAGCGAAAGTCGAGCCCGCGCAATAATTGGAAGACCAAGAAGACGCTTTGGGCTGATGCCTTTTTGCTTCTTTCCATCCATGGGGTGTGAAGTTGAGATTGTTGTTCTGTGTTGACGCTGCTGCTGCTGCTTCTTTTTTTGTGGCGCTAACCGAAACACTCCTAGGCCATTGAAATTGGTGGGATCGCGAAATACACAAAACATAGCGCATCAATCAGCGCATGGGCACAATGGACCAACAATTACCCCCCTTCCTCTTCTTCCATTCGCCCCCAACGTCCTCCACTCCTTCTCAAACGGAGCGCTTTGATCGGCTGGATAAAGGGCTCTTCCGGACCATTGGAGTCATCCTCGCCAACCCAACAACAATTGGCGCTGATCGGGCGCGCGCGCTTGTGTGTGAGAGGGGGTGTTAGAAAACAATGAATGAGATTTCATACGCACGGAGCCACTACTTCCCCCCTTCCCCTCATGATGGTTTCTTCCGGCCGCTTATTGTTTGTTGGCGGGTTTGTTTTCCGACACTGCACGCCATTTCACTTTTCACCGATCGCCGATTGGCGGTACGTATGGATGACGGCGGCTGGCGCTGATGATGATGGACGAACAGTTTGATGATGGCCGTGAAAGATCCATTTTATCGGGCGTTGATCGTTTTGCCCGGCAATGGCACTGGGGCGATCTGGAAATGATTTTTATTTAATTCGATAATGATATTTATCAACACGCTCCGATCGGCGGTGTTTGGTGAAACTGTGACTGTGATGCAGCTGTTGGGGGAGGATATGAAGTGAAGAAAGGAGAGAAAGCCGAGCCAGTTTTTGTGCGCGATCTTCTGCCCCGCTCAACCCCTCCCTCCCATTCGGTTCAAATGCTTTTGTTGACCCTTTTGTCGAGCGCACGCACCGTCGAGGTAGCGGGCGATCGTGACCGTTTGCAGTTGCGCAGCCGAACTAAAGCCGAAATGAAAAAGAAGAAAAAAAAAGTGTAAAACCGTGTGGCTGCCGCAGCATCACACCACCAATGTGCGGGTGTGATTGGATTTCCTTCCAAGCGCCCGCAAGATAGCGCAGTGCACTGGGTCATCGCGTCCCGGGGCGGAAAGTTCGAAGATTAAATCAACACCGGGCGCGTTAGGACGCGGGTGAAAGCATCGCGTGTTGGTTGCCACACGTTGTGCGACAGCAGTCGTCGGTGACTGCGGCCAGTTCTGGTGGGTGCGGGGTGGTGCGATCATCCAACACTACTCAGCACGCCAATTGCACACCATAGCAATCATTGGAGCGGGCGTGCGGACCAACTGATTGATACCGGAATTTTGCGTCCAGCGTGTGCTGTGATCCGATAAACGCACGCCTTTACTACTGTCACTCGGGCGTTCGTGGGCCCTCGGGTGATTATAGCCTATCGGTAGCGAGAGGGGGGAGAGCTGTTTTTGATGATAAGGCAGGCACCCGGCCAAAATTGAGCTATGTGCGTGACTATCCGAGACGGGGCAATGTCAGCAAACTTCACCACAGAAGACCAACAAACGGATTTGTTTGTTGCACTAACTTAGATGCCTTCCTGCCTTCAAGAAACGCAATGTTGCTGGAAAGTGTTTCCAAGCTGTCATCCTGGTCGGCGCACGCGAACGGATATAGCAGGGATGGGTTTGAAGGGTTTTTATTATTTCGGAAAAGGGGCAAACATCTCTATTATTAGTCGCGCGGCGCAAAGTAGTACTTGACAATTTACCGAAAATGTGTCAGTAAGAGGTGTCAGTCAGCGACAAATGAAGCCTGTTACGAAGTGTTTACGAACGGGTGGTGAGGAAAGCAGTGTCACGACTGTGCCACAGAAGAGCCCTTTGATAAGGTCGAGAAAGCAACCAGCAGAAAGTGTTTGGAGCAGTATGGAAAGATGTGACTGGCAGTAAGAATTGCCCTCCATCCAACTGCAGCATTTGTTGCATGAGCTGAGGGGTTCGTCGCTTCTACTCCGATACAGTGATTCTACTATCAATTCCACACCGAAAACGAACCTATGTTTGCATGTTAAGCTAAGCGAGTAAAGCATTTCGATTAATTTTATTCATATCTACATAAACTCTCAGACTCAGACGCGCGAGTTGATGTGAATGGCCAGCACACCGTCGTACGCGTTGGCGGGCAGCACAATCTGTGCCCGTCCGTCCCCACCGACCGTGATGGTGTTGCCCGTGCACGCACCGTTGACCAGGTCGCCCGAAATCACATCA
>AXCO02008873.1:0-12928 GCA_000473525.2 Anopheles melas
TGTGTGTGTGTGTGTTGGAGAGGGAGGATTTAAATATCGTTTGGCAGTGGCGTCCAGACAAAAAGCGCAACCATGTTTCCACTCTCCCAACACGGCTCTATCATCACCCAGTTTTTGTCCACTGAAAGTACGGCACTTAACCTTCAACTTCACCCCGTTTGCGTGTCGGTGGTTGAAGATGGACCGGGATGTACTCTGAAGAAAGACTTCATGATGATGTTTTCTTCCTCGTGTGTTGTAAAGCTTCCTTTCGAGGTACCATTTTACGTTGAAGCTCGCGTCGCAATAAATTGTGTAGGAAAACATCTACCTCGTGCGCACCGCGTGTGTATCGACGGGGCTGGTGGTTCGTGCCTGCCGTGATTACCTGAAGTGGAAGATTTTAATTCCCATAACATTCCCGCACCATCATCATCATCATCATCATCTGGCGTTCTATTTTCCATTCCTTCGTACTGCGCGAACACACGATGTGTTTGGCTGTCCGGGCGAGACACGAGGACAATCAAAACACGTGGTACAAATGAGCGCGCATCGGACGGCTTCAGCTCGGTGGTCGGATGTTGAATCTTGCTGTCGCGCTGTCCGTTGTTGTACGAAGCGGGATATCAACCCCCATGATGGGACAAACACACAAATTAAAGAGCTACACGTACTGCCGCAAAAGCTCGCGTAGCATTGACCGTAGCATAGTTTAGCGTTGCTGTAGTTCGATGAAGTTCATCTAAATGCGTGTCATTTTCTTCGTGAGCAAATGATGTACGACAAACCCCCGATGCTACAAGGGTCGGAACATTGGGCCCGTCGCCCCGCCCCCTCCAGATCTGTAATCGTGTCTGGTTGTTTGGCGAACGACTCGACACCGACAGCTTTACCTTTTTTTTACGAGCGTCCAAATTGTAAGGGAATTAGTATCACAAACAAGTAAACGGTTGTCAATATAGCCGCGTAACGGCAATTGCCCTCCAAAAGAAAAAGAAAAAAGAAGTGTCCTCGCCTCATAGTGTATCACAGCGCCATGGAAACGGTTATTTAACGACCTCATCCACTGCAGAGCCAATGGTAGAAGGAAGTTTGTGTTTTATGTCGCTACGATGTTGTCCGCGGCACTCTGGCATTGTTGTTCATCACCGACACAGACGATTTAAATACTGCTCCTAGTACTGTGGATGAGCCGAAAGCATGGTCGGATGAGTACGTTGACCTATTGCGGCGAAGTTTTAGGATCGATAATAAGTGGAATTAATGTTATGGCTTCCTGAGGGGTGCGTACTGCCCACACACACACACACAATCCGCGACAATTTTGGGCGTGGTAAAATACGTTTGATAACTCATTTCAATGGTTCTTCTCCTCCCTATCCACCCAGATGAAGCAGGTGTACGGCCATCTGGACGATTTCTGCAAGCTCTCGGACAACACGAAGGAAACGTACCTGCGCAAAGGGGAAACGAACCACGGCTACATCAAACCGGGCCAGGAGCGGTTCGACGGCAAATCGAAGGACATCCGGCATACGTTCAACATCTGCACGCTGAAGCCGGACGGCGGCCCGCTACCGGACGAACCGCTGCCCGGCTTCCGGGACCACGTGTCCGACCTGGCGACGGACTTCAAGCGCCTGTCGGCCCTGCTGCTGCAGGCGCTGGCCGTCGGGATGGAGCTGCCGTACGGGTACTTTCTCGAGAAGCACCGCCACATACTGGACGGCGAGAGCGAAAACCAGTCCACATTCCGGCTGCTCTACTATCCGCCGCTGATAGAGGACGACGGGAAGAATGAGCTGCTGCGCGGGACGTGCAAGTACAGCCAGCAGCGCTGCACCAAGGACGAGATCGACCTCTCCCTGCCCGAGGACTACCGTGCGAAGGTGCGGGAGCAGCAGGAGCAGGAGGAGCAGGAGCTGCAACAGATAACGCGCTGCGGGGCGCACTGCGACTACGGCACCTTTACGCTGCTCGCCCAGGACTCGGAGGGCGGGCTGGAGGTGAAGCTGCCCGGCACGGATCGATGGAAACGTGTCGGCCATCTGCCCGGCGCCATCCTGATCAATGCGGGCGAGCTGCTGTCGACGTGGACGGGCGAAAAGATTAGCGCACTGCAGCATCGCGTGATCATACCGCAGGAGGAAACGATCCGCACCCGTGGCCGTCATTCGTTGGCATTTTTCGTACACCCTGGTAAGGGGACGCATGATTGAGGGTTGTGTCGGTGTGTGTGATCTGTATACTTAGCTTATTGTTTTCCTCTTTTTCTTCAGACAACTGCATCTCGATAGCACCGATCGATCTGCCAGCCTCCAGCTCGTCCAACTCGCTCGATTCGGATGAGAAAAAAACCAAAGGACGCAAGAAGTCCTTCAAAACTGCCAAGTCGAAGTGAGTGTGTTCAAGGAGCCGCGATTACGAAGCGAGGGCATCTTTTGTAATAACGCTTACTTTCTTGCTCTTGTAGGATCTACAACGCGTACCAGCACGTGCAAAGGCGCTTTAAGGAAACGTACGCGTCGTGAGGTTAGGCTTAAGCTAACGCGAAACAAGCAGTATTTACCTTACTGCGCAACAAGAAAAGACTAGCTGTAGCAGAACCACATCCAACTTAAACACGGATTCATCCTCCCTTCCCCTTAGTCGTCCCCTCCCATGCCGTTGCGCATCCCCTTCGCGCATCGTTGGACGCTGCCTTCGCCGGTCGCAAGCGGGTTCCGCGCGGTGCTGTATTTATGAGACTTAGCCACAATTTATTCCACCATTTTTGTTCCATCCTATTTGGTGTACTTTTTTAACGAAATAATATTAAAAACAAAAAAACGCTCACAAAAGATACAAACCTTAACCCAGCGCGGCGCGTTTTGCGTTCTTATCCTGTTATCTGTCCCTGTGTCACGCAGTTTTACCCCGGGGTGTTCCTTGCTCTTTGCCATTTAAATTGTTGTGTCAGTTAAGCAAATTTGCCCTCCCAAAATCACTCTCCCGGGGCTATATATTTCAAATAATTAAAATCAACTTAATGTCACTCAAAAGGAGGCCTGCGGCTAGTCCGGCCGATCCATTCATCCAGCGGAAGGCTCGTAGCAGGCAGAGCAGTGTCCGTATCTTTCGGCAAGACACAATCGCACTACGAGCGGAGAATAACGTGGCACAACCATAAAGCCTCTTTGGTGCGTGCTTAGATAATAGATATACGGATGGAACGGATGGCCAGTTGGATTGGCTGCCTGCTTGCCTGTGATTTGTTTACGTGAATACTTACTGGGCTGGGGTTTCCGGGGCGGGTTTCGCTGTTCCATGACGGTGCCGACCGACGGCTTGCTCTTGTGCTATCGATCATCGCTACCAGGCGTGGGAAGAAGCCATAAAAGTTACTTTATAGTAGGGAGCTGTCCAATCGCTCCAGTGTTCCAGCGATGACGGTAATGAGTGCGAACGATGGAGGAGAAATTAGTTACTCACGTTTCACCACTTTGCCGTGATATGGGGGGTTATTTGTGGAATTGGCTGAATGATTAAAGATTCGCTGCCGTTTTCGCATGCTTCTTTCTCCCGTGCTGTCATCCTTGCACCAACCCCTCCCACTTGGAACAAAAGAAACTTCTGGAATCGCCCTTTTTATGAATCTTCCATCAGAGTGTGTATGTTTTTGCTTTATTTTGGGATAAAGTTTTACACATAAAATGTTCGTCCACTGTTTTTTTTTCTCTTTCTCCCCTTGTGTTTGTCTACATGCTACTGATCTGTGTTGTGTTGTTTGTTTAGGTATAAATAGCTTCGAATGTACAACATAGGAATACTTGGTATATCCGTTCGCTTTGCGTGTACCTCTCTATCTCTCTTCATCCCTCTCTCTACTGCGCTCAATTCTTAGTTTCTTTTTTTCCAATCTTTTCCGTTCCCTAACAAGACCACTTGCCGCAATTGCACAGGAAAAAAACAAAGTAAAGCATTGCAAACGTTCATAACGTTCGCTCGTCTCTTCGATTCCGATTGCTACAAAGTTCGTACAGTTTGCAACTGCACTCACTCACTCCTCCGTAAACCAATGCAATTTTCCGTTGCTCCAGGAGCTAAATATCACATTCCATTGAAACAACAGCACAGGGCGACGGTGCTATGCACGGCGCCGCTAGTGCTGGCGATTCCTTTCCGTTATTTCGTTCTGCTTCCCTCCCCGTCCAATCCGTTTGGTCCACCGACTGGAACCGCTCCCCGGGACGCTCGTGATCGGTGGACTCATCGACCAGATCGACCGACCCGCTGGCCGCCACGATCACCATGACTGCTGTCGCGGTTGCCGCAGTAGTTGCCGTCGCAAGTGCCGCCGTAGCGGCATGCAGTAGAGAAAATCGATTATTGTCATTGCTTCGGCGCGGTGGCTCGTCGTCCGGTCGGGCGGCAACGTCGATGGACTCCTCTTCCTCTTCCTCGGTTGTGGCAGTATTCTTGGTGGTGGTGGTCGGAGTAGTGGCAGTGAGTTGCCCCTGCCCCACATACCCACCGGTACGGTAGTGGTGGAAATCTAACCTTGCCCGGTACGACTGGCGCGAACCAGCTATCCTAACCCTATCCTTAAACCTATGGAAACCGTTACTGTTTGGCAGTGGTGGTGGTGGTGGTGGTGGTGGTGGTGTTGGTGGTTCTACTGCTGCAAGTGCCTGTTGCAGACAGCCTTCCCCTGCCACCTCCTCCTCCTCGACAATCTTACTACTATTTGCGCGCACCGACAACGGCGGCGGGGCTACACTGTCGTGCGACTTTCCATTCCCGGCCACAGCCGGCACGGCTCCCCGTATCGATATGATGCTGCTGTGACGTCTCAGTACACCCTGCCCCGGGTGCCACTCGTCGCTCACCGGCGGATGCTGGAACTGTACCGTCGGTCGCCGAATGCTGCTACTGCTGCTGCTGCTCTCCTCCCGCTGGCCGCCCTTCCGCTGGCTCGTCCCGTGCGAGCTGCTCAAGTTGGTCGATCCCGTATGGAACGTGCCGCCGCCCTTGCGCGTCCCACCGCTCGAGATGCTGTCCGAGCGGACGATCTTGCCGCAGCCGAGCAGCTGCAGAAACCCGTTCCGAAACTTGGACGACATCAGATTGTACAGGATCGGATTGATCGCCGAGTTCATGTACAGCATGATGCGGCAAAAGTACAGCAGTATGTAGAACCGCTCGATGCCGATCGATACGATCGCCTCGCTCGGCACGATGATGATCCACAGCGTGAGCGCCCGGAACGGCAGCAGGCAGACGAAGAAGCTCACCACCACCGCACCGAGCATGAAGATCACCTGCTTGCGGTACTTGTACACGTTCCCCCGGTTGCCGCTCGACGCACTGGACATGATGATGGTCGGATTTTCCATCAGGTTTTTCGCAATCACCGAGTACAGCACGACCAGTATGAGCAGCGGCACGATGAAGAACAGCACAATGCTGCCGACGAAGAAGGACGCCGGCCAGAAGCTGTCGACCGGGGACAGGCAGGCCGCCACCATGTTGCCATCGATGTACTCCACGTACTCGTACGACGAGATCATCAGGATTGGGCTACGGGAAGGGGGAGGGTGTCGAGAGCGAAATGGGAGTTAGATTGGTTTATCGATAATAAAGTATCGTGTGCTCGTTTTAGGATGCATTCTTATTATCAATTTTTTGTGCTTATGGGATGTGTTCTGCAAGGATTTCTACTTAGTTACTCACTTACCTGGATCGTTATTTTTAAAATAAATTATTGCATCAGTGCCTAGGTGTGCTTACCTTTAACGCAATCCCACAAACCGTGTTTGCTGGTGAAATTTAAAAGATTAATCATGCATAGTATTCTTTTGCTACCGGGAAGTGTCTACTTACTAAATGATAATTTGAATATAGGAAACTACTTTCGTTTTGCACTAATCCTTTTAATATCTTACTTTGCTTCTAATTTTCACGTTTGTTATTAAATCGCTCCTTTGACATGCGTCACTGTAGAGATTACTAATCCTGCACGCTTTAAGCTGCTGCCATTTACATAGATCCCTCATTTAATCAGCTTCATCAGCTGCTGCTTCTTGGTAAAAAGGGACGTTTAAAGTTTCTAATCTCCTTGCACACGGCAAACAGTGGAACCCCGAATCTCTCCGAAGCAGGAAAGCTCACATCCTATTTAGCTTCAATGCGCAACAACGCGACGCAACACGCAATGTGGACCGCAAACGGAGCCGGTGAAATTAATGTGCCAGCAAAAGACGCGGCAGATTCAATTAATTCATCCCATGGCCCATGGCGTCGAAACAGAGGAAACAGAGGATCGCCTGCACAGGAAGCGACCCTTTCTTGGGAGCGGGAAGGCAACGTGGGGCGGGGTTTAGTTTTTTCTTGCTTTTTTGTCCCTACACAAATTAAACCAAGTGCTTGGCAGAGCAGAAGCGCCATTCTGCCGCTGTAAGGGTGTAAAATTTCAACCCAAATGAACCTAAATGAACGTGACGGGAGTGTGAATAAGCGTTCGCTGCTTGCAACATTTACACTGAGACACTTCGTTCGACGTGACCGTACATTGGTGCCAGTGTGAGGCTTAAATTACTTGCACATTGTTGTGGTTTGTCTCTTTTTAAAGAGCAACACGTTGCCAAGGCGACGCAGCCAACCGTGCTGGAACGGGGCGCCGAAATTAACAAGCCACTTTTCCCAACAACCTCTTCATGAATCAATAAAAAAACTTGCTCGAGATTGGGGTAAATGGCAAAGCAAATGTCACTTGATCGGTTTGGTGTAGGTATTATTCGATCGATCGAAACTTTTCAACTTCTAAACCGAATAAAATTGACCATTTTCAGGGAGTCATCTACTCGTTGCACCTTACCGCTTGGCAAATCTGAAACCCTCATCACCCAAAAAACCCCCTCCAGACACGATAATGTATTCATTGCCATTTCATTGGCGAGACCCGAAGGCTTCCCGGCCAAACTGACACGACCCGGTAAGGATCTGATCTGCCAACCGCTTTTGCGTCTTCATTGTAATGTAGTTTCTCATTAGAACGCAGCGTCCCGTTACCCGGGTAAATGCGTCTCGCAAAGCGGATAAGCGGGTGACACTTCATCTCCTCCTTCCTGGCTCTTCCCTTTGGGAAGACCCCCGTCTCGGCATGTGCGTTAATTTCGTCTCGCAAACGGGCGATGACGGGCGATTGATAAAAGTCAGGGATCGGTACTGTCGTTTTCCCGGAATTGCCTCGTCTCGCTCGCTTCGCGGGGAGAGAGAAAAAGAGAGAGAGAGAGAGAGAGATAGAGAGTTTCGTATTGCGTGAGCCAGTCTGGGCGAGGATACATTTTCCATTCGAACGCTGTTCGAGCGGCTGTCTGGGTGGTTGCATTTCAAGGGTAAAGTTTGGTGTACTGTGTCTTAGTGGAGAATGAACGGAAAAAAGATTTTCCCACACTCTCGCGAGGGTAGATTTTCCTTCCCCGGCTTTCCACAAACTTTCTAATCCCTAACTTTTTTTTTTTTGCTGAGGAGTGAAAACTTTGTGCACCGATCGTGCTCACACGAAAGCTCACAGCTAGCTTGTAAGCGTACACGAGCAAAACAAACCGGTGGGAAAGCACTGTGGCGAAACATGAGGAAGCACACAGGCATTCACATGCCTGTGGAGTCGCGACTCGGTACGAGGTTTTACACTTGCGCGGGTAAGTATTTTATCGTTCAAGTTTTCGTTTCTAGAAATGCTGCTGCACTCATTCATTCGCAAATTATCGCTGCTTAATGCTTAATGCGTGGTGGTAATGATGCTGTCGGTGGAATAATTGAATTGATTATGAGTTTGTACTGTGTGGTGCTTTCTGGGATAAATATACAGGCAAAACAGTCCGATGGCACTTGTCTTTTTGTAGATGAAATTTGGAGCAACAATTTTGGGACCCTTATCGGCAAATGAAAGCAATTTATTTTACAAATAGTTTCGTACAGCATTTGACAAATTAATTGTTCACATGACCGGGCATTAAACGCTCGTTGTAAACAAGAAACCTTTACCCCACATCACGACGGGTTGACAAGTGATTCTGGTGATCATATCATTTCGAACTAAATTACTACCACTGGGGTAGTAAACCAGCACATTAATTGCATACATGTTACAGCCGTTTGCAATGTAATCGAGCGCACGCGAGCCTTGGGGCCGAATAGTTTGTTCACATCCTCGTTTCCCGATGGAGGCGCACGGTCGTTCGTACGAAGGGACATTCTTCCACGCGTCGGTTGAGCGTGGAGACGCCTGGTTGCCACCGTAGCGGTCGGACAGTCGGTTTGAAGATTGCCGAAAAAGGCATTCGGGTACATTCCAACTCAACTTTCAACAACTGTGCAAAAGTGTCAACAAAACTGTAATATTTCATCCTCAGATACGGTAGCCTACACAGCCACCATTTCACTGCGTTGCATTTGCGGAATACGGGGAAAAGGAATGTCGCACAACTCAACCTCAACCCGTACCCGTATGTCTGCAGCTAATCGTTTCGGAGAAGTGGGAAGAATTTGGTAGCGACAGTATTGTACGTTGCCTGCAACATTTATTGTCATTGCTCATACTTACCGTCTCGGGGAAGGAGATAAAGGACGTTTGTGTGTGTGTGTGTGTGTGTGTGTGTGAAGTGTACAAACGGGTTATTGTTTAGATGTGAAACAATTTAATTTAATCTTGGTGCATTTATATGATTTTCTATACAGCAAACAAATCTTACCCGGGTTTTGTTCATTTTTCCATTAGCAAAACCGACGCACGACTGGAAAGGCGCAATCCCGCTTCTGCAGCGATGTTAATCTCCACTGAGTGTTTGCTACTACATGCGCCACACATTGCTTGTGATCATTACGCTCTTTAAACATTTACGTGCACGAAAGTGGTGAACTATGTACTAGTGAAATAGATGCGTTACGAATCAGCTACAATCAGCTACAATTTACAGTGAATGGGTATGAAAGATGAGATTTTAAAGAGCAAATGCGTTTCGAAACCAACTGCTGGAATATTTACAGAGTCGAATCACATTAAATTGCCGTTGAAATGGTCATCATTGCTGAAGTGTATCGTTCTGTGAAGTGATTAACATTCAACACCACTGCTGCCACGCTTCACGCTTCCGGATATCCTTGCCAATGGGACAAAACAAATCTAACCGATATATGGGTACATGCATCAAATCGACACGGCACGTACCGGCAGCCGGTGTGTTATCAGGAGTGTTGTCCTCCCTGTCACCGGCAGATACGGTCCGGTAATAGATGAAACTTATGGTCGTTTGTGCGAGATAACTTTTCCTCACCCGGCCTAGCTCGGGTCCACTTACAAGCGAACCAAAACCTACCGGTGGCCACCCGGTCAGTTTTTCGAACAGTTTGTGTTGATGTTGTTTTGGGTGTTTGGTGCTGTATGTAATTCTTTTTATTTATGGCATGCCAGTGCCGTGCTCGTGCGTGCACGTTAAACGAAGGCAAAGGTGTTGTGAAATATTGTCATCCCGTTCGTGAGCAAGACAAATGTGCGGCGACGCGGCAAATCTCATTCGATCGGGGACACCAAAGCATTAGGGCCCAACTGGTGAGGCAGTTGAATGTGCCATAATTTAATCGTTTGTCGTGTTTCATGTTTGTCAATTAGGCCCACGAACCTAGCTACAAAACCTTTACAACGTTTGGGGCTAAAAAAACAGTTGCTTAATGTTTGTTGCCCTTTAAGCGTACCTTCGCTTTCCCACCGGCACCGCTGAGTATTTCAACAAGTCAAAACAATTCAAACGCTCTGCCCAGTTCATCTCGGACGGATTGACGGTGTTTGCTCAACGTACGTTCCCGTCCCGGCTCGTGGCAGCGACGCTGATGATGATGCTGTTGATGAGGATGATGATGGCGTGCTATAAACAGATCAAGCTCTGTTTGCCCAAAAGGACTGTAAATTATAATCCTGCCCAAGGCGGCCCAAGAGAGAGAGAGAGAGAGAGAAAGAGTGAGATAGAATACAACGGGCGCAGTGTAAGTGCTGCTGGCGTTTGCAAGTAAAACATCACCAGCACGCCGCACCAAACTTCAGCTTCAGCTGTTCGGAAAGCAATGACACTCGAGGAAGAAGTTTGTTGCTAGTAGCAACCAGTCGACTGTGAAGCTAATTTGGCCAGCCAGAAAATCAAACTCGCTCGAGTGGGAAAGGTAAACAAAACGTTTTCCCTGGTGTCGATGACGATCGAACTTGATCGTTTGTTGATGGTGGCACGCGTGGGTTTATTTTAATACAATAAATTAGCGTTTCGATTCGTGTTCTTATATCCGGTCGTCGGCCACAGTAAAGCTATCGGTTTTTTTTTATTATTCGATTTTAATAATTGCATACTTGCGTTGTTCCTTTGATTTTTGTTCGGTGTTTATGCTAAACAATAGATTAAATAAAACGTATAATACACAACACGGTACAACAGAACGTACTAGCCTACCCCGCTGCACACGGATCAACAATCATGCGTCTGTTACTGCTAAGCATCGAATAAAGACGATTGCATTAAATACATAGAAAAGAAAGAATAAAAATCTAAAAACAATCAAACCGAAACTGAAATCATTTCCGGGGAGGAAATCCTTCACATTACCAAAAATTGCAGACGTTCGCTCACATAAACACCCCCCCCCCCCCCCCTGGAACGCCTGGCCCGCCTGAAAATACTATTTAATATCGCTACATATGCCTCTCTGGTTACAGCGCACCCACCCACTTCCACCCACTTTGCTCACGGACTAGCATTTCGAATGGTAAAGTAAATGCAATCGACCATTTACGGGGATGGCCATTTGGCGATTCGGTATGTGTGTATGTATGTTTTTCCGCTTTCCTCCATCCTTCTCATGTTCCGTCTCGTACTTTTCCTTCCCTTTTGTTTATTTTTCCTACCCGGTTTTCGTCCTTTCCTTTCCTTTTCTTCATTTTTGGTATAGACATTCTCCCGCTAAAGAGCTTGTGGTGGCACCCGTAAGGTGTAAACACGTTGCGGCGCTGGTGTGGGGAGCGATCCCTTAAAGCATGGGAGTAACGATAACGCCGCTGCTTATTACCGGGTGACGATTATATATAGCCGACGATTGGCCACTTTCCCACAATGTAACCAAACAGCAACAGCAGCAACAACAAAAATGCAACGAACCGTGCTCCATCCCGTGCCTCTTCGCTTCGGTTAGCTTTCGCTTGCCCTTTGCCGCTTTTACGACACAGCTCACGAGCTTCGCTCTTCGAGACGAAAGGTCAGTGACCGCCGCGGCCGGAAGGAAACCCTTCGACCTTCAACACCTTCACCCCGTTCGGGCCGGCGGCGACGTGCAAAGGCCGAGACCACCCGCACACCGATCCTGGGACCAAAACAGCGAAACTCAATTAGAAGTGGCCGACCACGACGATGACGACGACGACGACGACGACGACCGCAAAAGCGACACCACGGGTGGGAAGGACGTTTCGTTCCAGCTCGTGCCGAGCTTCGTCCCCACAGGGAGGACACACGAACGGCGGCCACTTTCGCTTCCAATCGAACACGCGTCCATCGGCTGGAATTGTCAAACTTTTCGCCCCGCCATCGCCGCCGTCAGTAAAGTTTCGTCCAGCGACAGCTGCTTTACGGTTGCGGCCGTCCGCCCATTACTGTCGCTGCGGCGCTTCCCGCCCACCGCCGATCGGGTGCGTGCCGCTGCACCGTGAAAGCGGGGAAACTTGATCCGCAGCGGATTGCGCAACGGTTGGCTGCGTGGTTCGGGCTGCTGCCGGTGCTGGTCGATACGCAGGAGAAGCTGTTCGGCTTCGGCGGACGCTAGCAGACTGCCGCCACCGCCACCGTCGCCGGTCGGTTCGTCGAAGGTCACGTTAAACTGGCGCTTAAATGCGCCGCCCCGATGGCAGGACGCACCGGTCGACCGATGGATGGTCGGTGCGGGCGAGGACGAGTACAGCAGCAGCGGGCTCGAGTACTGGCGCACCAGATTGAGGCGGTAGAAGGAGGAGGGTGCGGGAAGCGATGGTGGTGTTGAACAGTCGCCATCCGCCGGCAGCTGCAGGCGCAAATCGTCCAGCGATAATGTGAGCTTTTGCGTCCCATTGTTCCGCCCGATTGGACCGTCCTCGGTACTGTTGCTGTTGCGGTCGTATCGGCAACTGCCCAGCGCGAGCGACGGACCCGTACCCCCGTACGTGGAGCTTGACGTCGTGTTGGTGGTGGTGGTGGTCGTAGTGGTAAAGGTGGCCGACCGGTTGCGGCCCTTGCGGCGACCGTGCGCTCCGCCCGCCCACTGTGAGCAACTGCACAGCCGCAGAAATCCTTTCCGAAACTTGGACGACATCAGGTTGTAGAGGATCGGGTTGACGGCCGAGTTGAGGTAGAGCATGATGCGGCTAAAGTACAGCAGGTTGTAGTACCGCTCGGGAGCTAGCTGCTGAAACGTTTCCTCCGGCACGAGTATGATCCAGAGCGTCAGCACGCGGAACGGCAGCAGGCAGGTGAAGAAGGCGAGCACGACCGCGCCCAGCATCAGCACCACCTGCTTGCGGGCCTTGTGGCTAAGCTCGGGCTTGCTGAGCCGGATCTTGAGCCGCGACCGGTCGCTCGCGATCAGATTGCGGGCAATGATCGCGTACAGCACGACCAGTATGGCCAGCGGCAGCACGAAGAACAGCGAGATCGTCATCAGGAAGAAGGTGAACGTCCAGCCGTTGGACGCTTTCGTCAGACACATGGCCGCCCGGCTACCGTCCAGGTACGGCTGCACGCTGTACTCGGCAAAGAATAGGATCGGACTGGTCCACGGAGCGAGGGACGGGAGAGCGTAGAACGAAGAGGTGGGTGAAGATTAACCAGGGCTGATGGGAGGGAGGAGGATGGAAATAGACGCACACAAACACACACACACACACACACACACACAC
>KI921554.1:0-13951 GCA_000473525.2 Anopheles melas
AAAATTATACCAAAATTAGCTATAATTTGACTTAAAACCATGAAATTCGACTTACGCTACTATTCCAGATACGCTACTGCCTCCGATCCGCGGCAATAGCGTATATTGGGGAATACATGTATTTTAAATGACTATGATATGACAACGATATTCAACTATGTTGACTCTAAGATGATATGACAACGATATTCAACTATGTTGACTCTAAGATGGTAGAATGAAAGTTATAACGTATCCTATAGAACGTAATTCATAAAAAAAGAAATCCATTTCACGATCACTGTCCGCACTGTAGATGAAAGTCCTTTTTTCCTAAACAATTTATTTTGGATGGTGCTTCAAGGAACTTGTCGAGCCAAGCGGTTTCGTACAGTAACAGTAGTAGTAGTTTCTGTTTATTCATATAATTCATTCTCTTTACAAATGTTTCATTACTTTGGTGCTGAAAAGCGATACAGTGTTTCTCTAGTCTGATCAACATTGTAAGTTTCATTTCCAATCCGTAAAATCCCTATTCAACATTGTCAAATGAATGTCGAGCCTATAGCGAACAACCAATGACTGATCATTTGCGTTTCCATTGCTATTGTTGAAATGTATTTAACGGGATTCAATTGTTCGCTTTTGATGTTGAGCTAGCTAGAAAAACCCTGTAAGCTAGGTTTGAGTGTGTTAGAATAGTCTGCTATGAGCCTTAGCCATAGTCATGCTACCCGACTTGATTTATCTTTTTACATAGTTTTAAAACCCCTAAAATACTAATTAATTGACTATTTAATTAACTAAAATGCAACAATCTTGACAGAAATTCCCATTCAACGATGCATGATTTTCTCATGCTTGCTTCCCAAATTCCAATTGCTTCCAAAATTAACATCTCCGTTACATATAATGCATCACATTACCACTGTACAGTCACCAATCGGATGTGATTTCACTTCATCATCTCGTTGACCTTATTTAGTAAAAATGGCTGCCCGTTTCGCTCGTGTTATTATTACATTACCTATCCGACCGCACTATATTTATCGACCAGAGAGAAGAAATAAAAATGCACAACCATCGAGAACCCCTGGGACATGTCCCGAAAACAATCGACCATCAAATGTGTGCTCTCATCCAGCACAAGCTGCCCAACACGGCGAGCGTAACATGTACCTTTTGCCGTCGTTGATTTTTGCGTGTACCCCCAGAAGGATACATTGCGTTACGTTCCAGTCCACATGCTTTCTTCCCAGTTTGTGATTGTGTGTGCATGATAAGACGACGTCAGAATAGGGTAAGGCAAACAGTGGCCGGTGAAACACACCCAATGATCACCGATGTAAGCGCATTTGAAGCGAGTCTCACCAGCAATTACAAAGTCCCCGGGTTTGCTCGGTTTCACATGTGAATTTTGATAGATTGAACCGCCGAAAAATTGCCTCCTGAATCATGTGGACACCGGTACCCTTTCGAGAGTGTGGAGTGAGTGCGTGTACACATTTTTGCACATTTGCTTCCCAGCACCATACCAAACCCCATACTTATCTCCAAAACCGTGGGAAACAACCGCGCAGATGATGGCTGCAAGGAACGCTTGCTTCCCATTTCCTTCCGCATACCCGTCTGCCAAGGGTTTGCGTCTTCCGGAGTTCACCTGTCAAAAATAGCAACGAACCAAACTTCCGTCCATCAATCGAAGGAGCAGGAAGAAGACAGATTATCAAAAATATGAGCAAAAAAAACTGCTCTTGGTCTTCCTTTCCGATTGTATTTCTGCTGAGAAACAGCTAAAAGCTTCCTTCTTGCACGAGTGTCACTTACCTCGCGGCAGGTGCAGCACTGGAACGCGTGGCGCGTGTCCGTGGTCGAGCATAATCGCACCCATTTTGCAGGTCCGCGTCATCGATCGGCACTGTAAACACAACTCTTCGCCGTCTGTGGTGTTTTATTATTATTTTTTTCCATTCCCATCTTCTCTTACTCCTTTCGTTGTTGTTATCATCCATCGTGCACACATTGCAAAAGCGTGCAGGTGAAAACAAACCGCCGGGGCCGACGAGCCCAAAACTCTCAAGTTCGAGGACTTTGGCGCGCGCATCGTCGTGCAGGTGACAGTGGGTCGATGGAGCAAGTTTTACGAGTGCGCAATTAAACAGCCAACTTTAGCCCATTTCAGCTCGTCCTCCCGCTCCTCTTCGCTCTCGTTCCTTTCTTTTCGGAGACTTCGGACGCACGAGCCAATCGGGCAAGGATGCAACACGGCAGATGCAGCTGGTAGAAGGTTGTGTATCGAGTTAAAGTTGTTTTGTTCGAAAAGAAGATTCCATAAAATACAGGCTGAAGCTACGGGAACACGGAGTTTCGAAATCAATTTCAACCAAAAGGCTAAAACGAGTTCGGGATGTTAATCATAATTTTACAGCTTTAAATTGAGCATTTCGGGGTGTAACGTTTAAGACTGAGCTTGGTGGCGACAGCCCGTAAAAGAGAGATTGGCAGATAAGCTTAAATATGTCAATCAAGTGTACAGCACTTTTTGTTCCGTGATACAATAATGATTAATAGAACACTAATTATAACTTTAATGGTATGCGCTTTAAAAGAGTATTTTGGAAGAATGATTTTGATGAACACAGCTTTTAAACATTACAAATCTAATGAACGTAGAAAATTGCAAAATAATTTAAGCATTTCAATGTATGGATATGATTTAAAAAGTTATTTTATAGAACGCCGTTTTCTGCACCTGAATAAGTATGGTCAAGAGTCATCTTTTTAGGAACCTTCAGTAAATAACTGGAAAGTAAGGATGAATTTTTACGAATTTTTAGCTGGTCTCGTAGTACAGTCGTCAACTCGTACGACTTAACAACTTGCCCGTCATGGGTTCAATCCCCAAAAAGACCGTGCCGCCATACGTAGGATTGACTATCCTGAAAGCCAAGCCCACAAGTGATACAAGCAGACCTTGACCGACAACGGTTGTTGAGCCAAAGAAAAAGAAGAAGAAGGATGAATTTACAACCAAAGCCAAATTTCACTATGAATGTAGTTCATAGTTCATAGTTCATAGTTGACCACTGAAAAGCAAGCTTCAATAGTTAATTAGCTTGTAAAATAAGAGAAAAACTTTATCACTTAGTTAGGGTGAATGTCGTGTATAAAGCACTGTTTAATACATCGAACAACTTTATATCATGACAGCCGTTGTAAATCCTTATAAATCATGCAATGCCTTTTTTCTACCTCCGCAAATGTACAGTTTGGTTCAGAAAGCTGTTA
Organism: Anopheles melas; assembly: GCA_000473525.2. Taxonomy (NCBI): domain Eukaryota; kingdom Metazoa; phylum Arthropoda; class Insecta; order Diptera; family Culicidae; genus Anopheles; species Anopheles melas. Next base: position 3,268 of record KI921554.1, read on the forward strand.
TATATGGAAGAGCCATTTCCACTCGCAGGGTCAATTCGTTACCTCTTAACCCTGTATCTTTTGCTTAACACTACTTTGATATTTGCCAGTAATGACCATTTACACTGTTGCACACATTCAACATATCAGTGTATTCTTAATGAAGATGATCTATGCTTTTATTCATTCCTTTTCGTTTATAATTTAGAATATTCTGCTTGGAAAACGGTGATATCATAAAAGGTATGAGAGATTGAAAATGTTCGCAGTATTTTTTTTTTGCAGTGCAATATCGTGGCCAGTTCTCACGCAACACTAAACATATGCCATTTGATACATAATCTTTATGTTCATTGATTTGATTTTAAAACAGGAAAGTCATCAAACATTATCTATTGTAATTTAACCAATGTTTGCAAAAATACTTTCAAAGTCAAATAATGAATGACACTTAGACTACGTGTATAAGTAATCGAAAACAATAAATAAATTAATGGTAATCTAAAGTTCACAGGCCAGCTTCAGACTACAGTTAAGTAACGAAATATGTCTGTTTTGAACTAAAATAGTTCCTCAAAACTCATGAAAATTCGAAATGAGTCAAAAGGAACGTAGTCTGTGTTCAACATCAAAAGACTTGGACAAAATGAACAGTGAAATAAATCATGTTGCAAATCTAATCGGACATTTTATGTATTTTATGCTTCATTAATTCGACTTCATTTTCTACTAAAATTGAAAATGCTTACGAGTTTAAAACAATATTTTGAATAAAATAAACAATAACTTGAATTAAGAAAATCATTGATAAAAAAATAAATCAAACTTCACAGACAGTACAAATTATGTTAATATGCAAATTCTATGCCGCTATACCATTAATTAAGTGAACCACTGTATTTTTGAACATCTTTCTACGCCTTGCACTTTTGATAAAATTCTATAAATTAGTTAAATTAAATAATGTGTCCAATAACAGTACTTCAGAAATTAAACGAGTGATTTTGAAAATTAAATATAGTTCTTACTAAGCACATTCAAAGCTGTACCTTTCAGAATATGTATGAAAATTCACTTTATCTTCAGAGAAGCACAACAAAGCTCTTAAAAAAATATCTTTTGAAACCCACAAAGAGTTTAATAATTATAGACGCTTTTTTATTGAAGTACCTGTCGTAATACGCAACTCTTTCAACGCAACACACAAATAAGGTCAATCCTATTATCTGTAATATATTCACGTTCAATATTATACACCATACCCGACACTCGTTGCAGCAGCCCGAAACAAAATCCGCACTCCTTTTTTGCCGCACTATCACCTGCTGTGGAAAGTTTGACACTCTCCTCCTCGGTTCCGTACTTTAAAGCTGCCTCCGAGCCGAACAATAATTGTCCACATCCCAACGGACAGTCGGGTGCACAAAACCGCAACACAACACAAAATGTTGCACCGACGAGACGATTTGCATCTTTCTGGACGTACGTGTGCGTACGAAATTCGGATGAAAAGCAACTCGTGCAGATGCTGAGCTACCTTTTCACATCGAAAAAGATGAAAGTTGTCCGCACATGTCGGCACTAATAGCTACTTACCGCAAGCCGACTGTACGGCCAGCTGTGAAGAGCGTGATGTTGATGACGTGAACGTGAAATCAGGCAGAAGGAACCATTTTTCCAGGTGTTAGCTTACACGCCGCACAAAATCGAGCTCAAATAAAGCACTTCGTCACTTCGCATCCAAAAGAGCTCCCGAGATGAAAGGCGCACAAAGGACTCAAATCGGTAGCCGATCAGTGAAGGTGGAGGAGTGAAAAATACAAAAGCTAAAATCACAACAGCTCAACACTTATCGCGATATCACTGCAAAAAGGAATCGATATGCCATGAAAATGAAAAAAAGGAAAAAGTACCGGCTGCCAATGCGGAAGTCAATCACAATCGTTTGCATTGGGTCGTGGAGGCCCCTTGAAACCAAGACCATTTTCACGGAACCCCTTTTACATTACATTTGACCCAGCCTGCCTTTTGTGGCCAGCCACTTGATACCATTACTATACGCGCAACTCTTCCGACGTGCTTGTCAGCCTGTGAGTAAATAGATTCCTTTCTGTTAGCTACACACGTTCAATTGGCTGTGTGGTAGCATTATAATAACACCCCCTTCCGCGCCACTACGCCAGTCAGTGTGGCCCAAGGTTTAGCGGGCGGTAATAAAGCATAGTCCTGTTTTTCCTTTTTCCTGGGCTAAGGATAGGAGGCCGTCCGGTTTGCCAAATGGACGATGCGGAGCGGGTGTGCTGCAATAACTCTCGAATGGATTGCCTGCCAACCAATGCCAAGTGGTTTCTTCCGTCGATGAAGTGCCCGCTCGCTTTGTATCCCTTTCCTTACAGACCAAACCAGAACCAGACCAGAGCAGACCAGAGCAGAGCAGAAAAAAACTAATCAGCGAAACCTACTATCAATGAACTGCTGTTTCCCCTTATTCACGCATCCTTGCCAAATATTAGATCCAGTTAATCTAGATTTAAGCAATCGCAAAACATAAATAAAACCCATTACTTCATTATTTATCGAACGTGTACGGTATGTGTAGCCGCTGGCGAGGTGACCCAGCTGCACAAGGATTTATTGGGGTGGATTCGCGTGAATACGCGCGAGAGAGCACAGCTTCAACGCGTCCGTTACAATGGAAATGGAAAGCGAGGCAAACGTGTGCTCTTAAAGATTGGAATGAAAAATTTTGTTTGAGAAAACTGCCGTAAGTATGGTGTCTTATATGGTGTCTTACAATATCTCGCAAGCGTATCAAGTACTACAAACAGCATTAATCAATGCTTAACCTATCATCTATTTGATACTGTTTTGCTGTTGAAATGTCACTTAACTGATGTCAACTTTGAAAACTGACCCATAAAACAGTACAATATAAGAATAAGATAAGTTTTTTTTCTATTAAAATCGCGTGTTTAATGATTTGTTTATATCTTTGTTTATTAAAACAATGTGAATACCAATCACTCATGCTAAAAAATTATGGGTCTTATCCTGTCTTGTATAAGGAATAAGTTTTAAGTACAGGCGTCCTCCGAGTTACGACCCCCTCGAGTTACAACGATTCGCAAATACGACGATTTTGATTTTGACAGTTAAAAATTGTCATTGAGAAGAAATTGAGGTTTTTTTTTTAATTTCTAATCCCATAACCGTAACAAACACATTTCCACAGATTCCACAACTATCTGGTCTAGAATATCTATATCGTGTAAACGGTTTTTGGAGGAAAATTAATACATTATCGTACATTATTCGTAAATAAAATACACGATTTCATAGATTCCGACTCTTCAATTTCGGTTATAAACTTAACATTGCCTGATATTCGACATACGACTATTTCGACTTACACCTTACTTTAGGGATTTTTTTCGGTCCCAAATACAGTCGTATCTCGGGGAACACTTGTATAGTTGTTAAATCCAGATGACTTAATCAAATAAATATGAAACATCCATTCTACTAGTACTAGTGCAGATGACGTTACTAGTAAACGGATGGTACAAAACAGCCGATTCCTCGTGTGCTAGATTGTTTACATTGGAAACTTTAAAATGCGAGACATTTCTGTCGAATAGCTCAAAATTGTTTTGCACAAACGGCGCTCGACTTCTAACATTTTGCTAAGCCAATTAGCGAAATTAGAAGGTGTCAGTATCGGAACCATACGAACAGCCATCCAAAAGTTTCTGGAGTCCAGCTTTGAAGATTCGCCAAAAAGAGGTTGAAAACCTGGACTCCTGTGAATCAAAAGTTTCGAAAATCGATGGGGACAAGTCTGCGCTGAACTTGATGGGCGGTGTCGGGTCATATTTGCGATTATATGATAATTTATGGTAATAAAATAAACATGCAATTTCTGGAAATACCTTTCAATTTTTGTCTACTTTTTAAAATTGTTATAATTATAATTTCCGGCCACCCTATACTATTGCCTCCACACAATACAGATAAACTATTAAATATGCATTTAAACACAAAATGACTATTATTGGGGCCCTTCACGATTGGGGCCTTTCACTCCATACAAAACCACACACAAAACTAACCTGTAATTTTCAGTTTAGATTATTCTAGACTCAAAGCTAGAATTAGATTTGAGTACCTGCTCGATAAAATGACAAAACATGGTGTTGTTTACATTTACCGCGATGCATCAAAGAGATCCGGTGCTGGAATCTAGAATCAAAGTGTATGTAATCGAGCTGGTCTAGGAGCGTGTTTTTTATTACCAAATTTGAACATTAATTTTGGACAGAACGGGTGAAAACTTTTGCTCAAACAAACTTTCTGGAAGCTTGACGAATACACAAACTCTCTTAAAATCTTCATTCATCAGCAGAAGCCATAAAAATCAGCTTTCTAAATTCATACACCTTGGGATAATCCCACCTGTATGTTATACCCACTTAGATAGCTGCTCTAAAACTGCTATACAATGCAAACAGCTGACAGGCTGAAATTTCAGCATACGAACTTAAAACGGAAAGGGCCCCATTGTTAGCCACCCACTAATTGGTTTAACATATATTACAAATACAACAATCATGTATGATATTATGGATAATTAAAAACTAAATATTTGTATAAAGATACTTATTTTATTTACATAATTAACTAACATAATTAAAAATGATTTAGAATATAATATTTTCAATTAGGATATTTAAAACATTCGCTGGTACAAGTTTTTCGAAAAACAAACCTTGAGTGTTCGGTATACACTTTGGCCCCTCTTTGCCATTTGTGCAGCCAGGAAAGCTGCTCGCTGTAAATTTGTTTCACACAAGAAGCAAAATATTAATATGTTTCTAGTGAGCTCCATAACACCAAAAATACTTTTAATCGCCTCAATAAATATTAACCGTCGATCAGGTATGGAATATTATACAGAAACATACTGGTAGCAAATTATCCTTCATCTACACGTGTAAACAATTTCCCCTTTGGCTAAATACTTCGCTCTTTGTCTGTGTAGAATTTAATCCATAAAAACTACCTCACTGGACACCTTAACAACAAGACCAATTTGTAGTGTTTGTACAACAGTGTGGAAAACATTTTTCACACTCTCCACCACCGTCTGTTGTAAAAGAGGTGAAACTAGACCGAACAGCACAATCGACTAACGATATCCCCAAGTGCGAACAAAAAGTCAAAGCATCTTCCTGCTGCAACAACTTCCAGGAACACCAGCTACAAAACCAACTACAATCCCGTACTCAATCCATCAAGGTAAGCAAGTCGACGAGAAAGAAAAGCTAGCGTTGGTGGTAAGTAAACACAATATAACAAAAACGCTGGTTCTTATGTGTTCCGGAAAATGTAACTATAAAACCGTACCTTACAAAGCACCACCCGAAGCACAACAAACAACACCAGCCCGCAACATAAAAGAATTCTTCACTCGGACACTATACCGCACCGTAGCGCACCGGGTGAGCGATGGGACGAAAGGGCAAAGCGACACACTGCCCGCACGGGTGGGCAACACTAACGCCATAACAAATTTGTTTGCCACTAGCATAAACCATAATAAAATGTGTATTTATTACGGCATGATCGGTTCCTAATGGTCATCATGAGAACAATTTTCCACACCATTTCGATTGCCGCCACAATGTGTCGTGCCCATCCGTTGGAAAACTTGAGCAAGAACGTTTGGAAAAAAGACCAACCAGTAATGGACGGATTGGTCAACGGAGTGTCGTATTATCGCTGAACAAAAATAACACACACGCATATACACATATGGCTTCGAGATTGGTCACCGTGCGAGCGAAAAGTCTCCATGAACCATTCTCTGGGAGAGGTTGAGCTAAGAAACATGACCACAAGATGGAAAGCTTTCGAATGGGAAGGTTTCGGCTCGGTTACATTTCAGTGCAACCGTGACGAATGTGTGTATCGAATGTGAGAACAACACACGGTTCCCTAAACGCTGTAAACTATGGTTTCGAAGAGCACGTGGCACGCTTGGTGGCCATTTTTCTTAGCAGATCCTCTCCAAAGCCAGTGTTGCCCACGTATCCAAAGATACGGGAATTATAGACTTATTTTACAGTACGTTCATTGTTATAATGAAAGCATCAACTATAAATGTGCAGTATAACGGGATTTTTTCGTAGGGGAAGGTAGGTAAAGACGGACACGTTAAGGGAAATGGTAAAAATCTAGGGATATATAAGTGCAAAGACCATGAAAATGTGCATACATTATCTTACACTCATGTTTTATCAGAAAATGTGTTACAAGTTTTAAGTTTCCTTCGATTTTTGCGTTTTTTGCATGAATGAAAAACTGGTTGTTTTTTTTCTGCAGTTTTGAAATGTTTGGGTAAGACGGACCCCTAATATCCTGATAAAAAACGTTCGAAATTGAAGAGGTTTATAGTATTTTAACACATCCTATTGCTTTCCACATCCCACGTACATAAACCAATTCTAGGCCAATTGCATCGACGATTCATTCAGCCATGAATTTAGGAATTATAAGCGGCGCTTGTAATATATCGTAGCATGCAGCATATAAAGCATTATAGCAAAACGAATGACTACTATTTTGACCGGTGTTTCATTTCTCGCTTATTTCAATACTTTCTCTAGTTGCTGATTGGTTTATAGCTTCGGACTACCCTTATTTAAGGTATTTGATTATCACCAATTGATATAACAAGAAAAATAAATCAATAAATTCGATCCATCTTTCCCTACAACAAAGTGTCCGTCTTTCCCGCTTTGGTGTCAGGATCTTTAAACCACCAGCAGACAATTTGTGTTGCTTTCATTTTGTGTTGCGTTCATTCTCGTTCTTTCGCCATTGTTTTCATTAATATCCACGACAATTCATTCATGTAATACAGCTTCTGAATATATAAACAATTCCATTTACAAAGCTTAAGATGCGCAGTATTAAAATTAGATCCACAAGGGTGCAAGCGATTGAAAATTTATTTTGTTCGTGGATTAAACCAATTTTGCATATATTATGCCAAAATTGTTCTCAAATATGTTGTTTAACTTTAAGTTAGGATGCTGCATTGTTGATTTTTTCGAAAATTACCATTTTCATGCATTAATGAGAAGTGTCCATCTAACCCGCAGTGTCCGTCTTTACCTACCTTCCCCTACACGAAACAATAGGACTAGCATTGTTTTAACGAAATTATAGACAAAATAACGAATCGTATCAAAATTGCCACCAAATTTATTTACAAACGCCTGATCCTGTTGTTTTGTTGATCCCAAAAATACCCAATCAACTCAATAACATTGTTCAACTTTCTCATTTCCCCGCTTCTGATAATTTTCAAAGGTTCGCTGAATTATGGCACTTTTCCTGACGATTTTTGTTTATGTTTCCGGTTAAACAAATAGGATGATAAAGGCAAAATCGACATTACGTCTCTGTGTGCTGGAGCTAAAATCATCTAATCAACTATTTTGCATTACCGCAGTTCGTACATTCCAGCCAGGCTATATATGCAGAAATGTTGCATGAATTTAGTAAATAAAAAATTAACATTAAATAAATAAGTAATAAATAACTATTTAAAAAAATAAATCAGTAAATAAATGAATAAACAAAACGATTGTTTATTTAAAAATAAAATTAATGAGCCTACTCATCATAAATGCAGTAATTTACTCGTTATTTTGTTAACCTAAACTAACAAAATTGTTCGCATATTTTTGCAACTACACGTCTTTTATTTTCCATCTTTGAATGCCAAGCCTTAACCATTATTATTTTGTTTTATCTTTTTTTACTTCAACCAATAACATTACTTAATCTTGATGTTGCCATATTTTCATATTTTAAATTTGTTTGATTGTTTACTTTTTGCTCTTATTTGTATTTACATGGAGTATTATAATCTAGCCATGCAAACAGGTGGATTAAGGCAAAATCAAAAACTTGCACTATTCATTTCATGATTAATACTAGCTTTGCAGATATTTTCAATATAAAAACTAACACTCTATTCAAAATAAAAAGAGGATTCTTAAAATTTTATCATCCGTCGCTGAGGTTGCACAAAAAACTTTTTCAAAACTCTTTTTATTTGATATATTGGCTTTTTATTCGATTTTACTTATTTCCGCGGTTTTTCTCCTTCTTCATATGTTAGCGCACATTTAAAACATCGTTTCAGCAGCAAGTTCGGTGAAACCTTACAACAGTTTGCAACATTTTCTATGCAGTTCGCTCTCCAAATGTAACCATAACGCCTATTGGGACGCTTGTTTATATTACAATAAGACTCTCCTCATCATCATCATTAGGTCCTTCAGCATCATCATCATACAATATACGCTATCCTTCCTCGGTTTCATCAGATCTGATTTCGTTCCAATTCATCCAAAGAAGCATTTGAAACCTACATAGCGAGCTCTTTTTTTTCGTATGTTGGTGTAAAGTTTTACAGTACCTTGAAATAAAATACATTTCTGCTCGTTCAGTGCAAAGTAGTGTAAAAAATTATTGTGCATAAATCACATTTTTTATACCCAATTCTGAGTTCCTATTCCTCCGAATAATCCGTAGTAACAATCAATGAACGATATAAGGATTTTAATTACTATTAATTTACCTTATTATTATTTTATCTTTTATATTTTTTACCATCTGTTTGTTGTTTATTGTTGATGATTCATTTATTTATTTTATTTTTTTGATTCAAGCTATAAACTCATTTTATTATGCCATTGAAATCCTTTTTTGTTATTTATTAGCTTTATATTTGTTTTATTGCACTCTCTATTCGTTATTAATTCTGATAAGCTGAGATTTTATCATGTCGTTAAACCCATGCAAATTTCCCATTAGCTGTCTAGCCACTCATTCTCTTAGTTGTAATGGCCGTTAAGTAAAGTAAGATTTCTAATAAGATTTAACTTACGTACAACCCTCGCGGCTAACATAATGTGAATGAATAAATGAAATGAATTAAATGTTCATTTGTTCAAGCATTTTACGGCGAAATAATTAAAAATTGGCAAATCACTTGTTTCGTGTCATTAGGGCGAAAAAAAAAATATATGAGAGTCTGATCTCAACAGCATATCAAATTGTTTCATGAAATTTTTTATTTGCAGCTTGGATACCCAGGACGGGCATGTTATTAAATGTCCGAATTGATGCTAATACTGCGGGACCTCCCAATGCAAAAAGGAAAACCACTGGACTGGATAGTTCCATGACTGAGACAGAAGTAGGTACTATTTTTGGACCCGAATTAAAAAGGGAGCAGTAACAGGACCTGCAAAAGGACCGATATAAATTCTTAATCAGTTCAAGAACCTGTATGTGTTGGGGATCAGTTTCAGTACCGTTAGGTACATATTACAGGAACTGTATGGGGTCAAGATCAATTCCAGAAACGGTGCGGCTTTAGAAGCAGGTCTATGATCGGTATCGAGTCAAGCCCAATTGGGATGAGATTGAAGTAAGTTCCTTCATTCGTATAAGATCGATAAAATTTCAGGATCGGTATGGGTTCTGATTCAGTTTCTCTTCATGTGTCCCTTAGGCTGGGGTATATGAACATGTTGCTCCATTTTTCCTCTCCAACATGTTGCTGTATTTTTCTGTTTACTTCAAACAATTTGCGCGTTTTGGTTCAAAAAAACATTTTTTTATCCGTTTTGGCATGCAAACATCCGAAAATGTTCCGGCAACAAATAAACATGAAACAAATCGATTTGTTTCGCTTGCAACATAATTCTTCCCGCAACATGAGTTTGACAGTTCGTCCGTAGGATTTGGCAACAAATGTTCCCACAACATTTACATAGACCCGGGCATTAAAAGTCACCATGAATTGGTGTTGCCTTATTAAAAATTCTTTGCCTGCACCTTCAAGTTATAACATTTCCAGAAATTATCTTGCATATCCCTTTTACCGGGGCTCAAATTAACTAGTATAAATTAAACATTTGTTTTATTTTGTTAAAAAGCAATATTTTCATCAAATTTATTATTCTATTCATTCAGATTTTTCATATCGTTTCTACTTTTTATTTTTCTTGATCTTTCCCAAACCAACTCCTTTCTTTAAAAAAAACTGCAAAATAAAAATTCATTCTACAACTGAAAATACCCTTCATATAATATAGCTACTAATACTGCCCTCAACCAATACGATGGGATGGGAAACAGTGAACCAAGACAGACAATCATCACGCGATTGTCTTCCGTGCGAATTCAATCGGAAGCAACCTCAACCACTCACACCCAACACAACCACCGCCACTTCGTCTTTGGACACAAGCTCGAGTCAACCGAAAATGATTATGCTGTCTCGAATTGTACGACCTTCCAGATCGGGGCCGAAGCAACTGGCACTCTGGGGAGGCTGTGTTTAATCGAATGGCAAAATAGACGCATTATTATCAGACATTAACTTTTCTCTTCGATCTTTCGAACCATTCACCACCAGCGCTCCCAAATGGGATGCGCACACAGTCGGGCGGGGATCGCGCGGGCTGTTTGCATGAAAGGTATGCGTTTTGTGGAAGAGTAGAGAGCTTTATCTCGCCGGCTACACTCACACCCACACACACACACACACACACACACACACACACACACACACACACACACACACACACACACACACACACACACACACACACACACACAC
>KI921555.1:0-10068 GCA_000473525.2 Anopheles melas
CAAACAAATCCTCCGACTTCAGGCATATTGTCGTGCGAAGAAAACTTTAAAAGCAAGAGCGGTAATAATAACCACATCGCCTACATCTCCTCCTGCACACAGCTCCAGCTAGCAGGAGAGAGAGAGAGAGAGAGAGAGAGAGGGAGAGAGTAACAATTTCCTAAGTCACTCCTTCCCAGCTGTTCTCTTGCCACAAGTCCACAAAAAGATACAACAAGACACAAAAGAGAATGTAACGAAGGCAGGAAAGCAAACCGAACAAAAAACTGGGGAGCGGTACGTGAAATAGTAATAAAAGTTTGCTGAACGTAATTATTATCAGTCTTGCACCGGCCTGGCTACGACTTGCCAGCCCCGGAAAGGCTCCTTGCGGGTGTCCCTTGCAAACGCGTGTCCTGGACCTCGGCACGGGTAGTGACAATAATATACGAATGTAACGAGGCATACTTTTGCTTGTTGTCAAAGTGCGTGCGTGTGTCTCTGTTTTGGTAATTTTTTTTTTGTTGGCCCTGGTTTCTTGGCGCGTCGGTGTAATGGTGTCCGCGTGATTGCGATACGCTTTTTTCCTCTCCGGTTGTTGTTATATTCTTCTCGAGGGTGAACTTTGTGTCTGCTTGCTATTTCATCGTCTATTATGCGTTATCATTTTCTCTTGTTTCAGTCAGTGGCAGAGTGAGAGTGAGAGGTAAACGAGGGGGAGCCTACGGTGTGAGATTGTGCAGCCACTAGGGCCGAATGTTGGACCGAGGACCGAGGTGTGGAATTTATGTTGATTACATTTGCAACGCAACGCGTGCCCGCGTCTTCTTGCACAGTGTGGCACGTTTACCTTTGGGCAGCTGGCCCAAGGCCTGTTGTATGTGTGGGTGGGTGTTTCGGAGGGGCATCAGCTGAATGCTACCGGTGTAACCACCTTCCATATGCTACAGGTCGCGGTGTGCCAACGCATTTGTCATCGCAGAGCTCTTTATGTTATTGTGCAATGTCGGCGTCCAGGGATGGAGATCTTCGTGCTTTATCAATAGTTGGGCGCAATTTATTCAACCCGAGCTTCAATGCTTCCAATTTCCAATGGGAGTGTAGTACAATGTCATTGTTTTATTTTTTTTGCTGTTGTTAGGCATTACTGGAAACCAACATAATGTCGACGTTGCTTGATCACACAATTGGCACACGCGAAGCAGCATGTCGGTGTCTCGAGCCTAAATGTCAAGGCACCAGACGCCATCTGGATCACCCCGTTCACGATGCTTTTGCAGGCGTCAGACACACACACACGCCCGATCCGGTTTCCGCGTGGCGTAATCGCCAGACACTGAAGATGTCTCGAAATCTTCGAAAACGGCACGCAAAAAAAAAAAAAGAAAAAAACTCGAACCTGCCTGGAAGATGCCCCCGAAACAAAAGAAAACCTGTCCTGAAGAGTGTGGGGCCTCCGGTGTTCCCAAGGAGACCCGACAAAAGGTGTCTCGGCCGCCCGCTTCCAGCTAATGATATGGCGCGTGCACACACACACACACAATCAAGTTGTTGCTACCCCGGGGGGAGGATTCTCGAACATCAAGGACGTGCCGTGGAAAGCCCGGGGTGGCGAAAACACTGGCCTGGTAGCAAAAATAGCAACGCTGCCATAACCGTGCCTTACTGGTCTTCGTTCACGGGCTCCGGGTGACCTTGCTGCTGAAGATCTTACTGCCGGGAGACCAGGACTATCTGTGGCTTAATTAAGTGTGGGTTGGAGGGAGCGTGTTAGAAGATCACCGCAAAAAAAAAAAAACGAAAAAAGACAGACAGAAAAAAAAACACCCGAAGCCGATTATCGTCCGCAGCACTTCACGTACTCCTACGCCCTCTGGAATCCATTGCCAGCAGCTCGAACACATCTGGAGCATGTGCTACTGTCGTGTTTTCGGTTTGCCCTACGTACCTGATAAAATCGGCGGCATGTGACCGGGTCGGCAAAGTTACCGTTGCCCTGCTCGATCGGACACTTGAACTCCTTCTCCTCCTTGTTCTGCTGGGCTGTTGGGAATAGACGAAGAAAACAAACAATGTATGGAAAGAACATCAGTACCTGGGGCAGCAACTTGCGTATGCAAATGAAGCCGTGTAAAATGCATTTAGATTTAGAATGCCGATAAGGGAGGGTGGGTTTTTTGGGGCGCCTCTGGGGGCTCGACCTCTTGGGGATGTTACAAGCAAGCAGGGAGGAGATATTAACGCTCTGCCACACGGGGCTGTCAGACGTGTCTGAAGGCCGTTTATGCAGACTCTCGTGTGTTTGTGGAATAGAGGGATGAGAGCATTGTTGGACGGAGGCACGTGAAAATATGCTACGAAATATTGTGCTCCCTTCTCAGCAGGTTAACCAAGCAAGTAGAGCTGGTGTGGAGAGTAGGCTACAATCAAGATATGCGTTGGATATCGCTGAGCCGTCCAGATTAGTGTTCGGTATAGTTCCGGTAAACATCCGGAGTTGACCAGCATTTTCCGGAATCGTACGAAGTCATTTGAAGTCGTCTGAAGACCGACTCCAGACAACTCCAGCCGCCTCCAGACGACTCTGGACGACTTCTGCCGACTCCTGCCGACTCCGGACGACTTCAGAGAGCACACCACTAGTCCAGATATCCTGCTACGACCATGTGATGTAACTTTTTGTTTGTTTGTTTGTTTATCTTCCTTGTATATCCTACTGTACGTACTTGTGCAGCTCCGGCAGATCTGAACCGATTTAGTCTCCGGGAAGCTAATTAAAAAGTTTACTTCATCCCGGGCGTATCCCAGGCAGGGAAGAGTGTTTTGTTGTTGTAGAAAAAAAGAAAACCACTCCAAGGAATTCGAGTTCGACTCCGAATGTCTCCAAAGATCGCTCTCTTTCTCTCCTGGGCCTCTTTACCTTGCCGGTGTAAGAGGCACATGAAAGGCCCGTTTCCCTGTTGCCCAGCTGCATCATCATCAGCACCACCACCATTGCACCAGCAATGCATCCCTCCGCCTCCCCAACAGGGTTGCAACTTTCACTGCTGAGCTGAACTTTTATCGGCCGGTTTGTGCCTTGCGGGGAAGGCAACCGCCGTTGCACAACAGCGCTCTGATAGCGCGTTGCACAAGCCACCGATAATAACGGTGCCGGTGGGAAGAGCAGAATCACGACCGTGTGGGTTGAGGCAACCGAAACTAGTTCAAACCCCGGGAGGAGGAACAACAACAGAAAAAGAAGGTGGGATTAGATAATAGAAGTGATATAAATAATTTCCCAACCCAACCGCACCGTGTTTGGGAGGAGGAGGAAGGAGTGGCTCTTTTCTTTTTTTTTTGATAACGTCCTTCACGCACACACACACACGTTTCCTATATCGATGATATTTTGGCTACGGGGAGTTAGGCTACGATTTTCCAGCGGCCTTTTGCAGCCAATCGCCATTCGTTGGCTTCCCCGTAAGAGTGTCTTCCGTTGTTTTTTTTTTAACGAAAGTTGAAGCCGCTAACGCTCCTCAACTCCTTTTCTTGCACCTCGGCTGCACCCGCCTCCAACCCGTCTTTTGCCCATCGCACACATGCTTGCGCTACGCCCGCAAGCAAAAAGATGAAAAAAAAAAGATCCAACCCTGCCGGAATAAATTATGCTAATACTACACGAGAGGTGGTTTTTCGTGTGATTGGTGTTGTTTACTATTTATGCAAATGCGCGGACTCCCCAAAAAATCCCTCGATTGCATCGATTTTTCGTATCCTTTCCGCCCTGACAACAGCAGCAGCAGAGAAAGAGCAGTGCCTCGCGTAGCTAAAGGCTTTGCCGTTCGGCTCAACACGCTGTGCCCGAACCCGTCGCAGCTTCGACACGTCGTGGAGGGGTTTTTTTTGTTGGTATGTTTGCCCCAAACTCTTCCCTGCGCCATCCGGTTTCAGGTCCAACTTTAAACGGTGCGCAGCGAGAGGCGCTTACGACACCTACGAGTGGTCTTGCGAGGGGGGGAGGGTTGTTTGCTGCTGGAGTGTGGTAACGGGTGACTCCACCCCGGGTCGGTTTGTTGCTTGTAAATAAATCGATCCATGCAAATCCATGCATCCAAAGATAGGTGCCGAACCGTAGAACGAGGAAGGTCGAGCTAGCTCCAAGCAAGCGTGCGAACTCCGCTACAGACGCGCTGACAGACAGGTTGTGCCGGACACAGGCTGAGCAGATAGACAGGCTGAGCAGATAGACAGGGCTGTCGATTGAATTCTGTACATTCGAGCGCTGCTCGATATCATCGGGTTTGGTTTCCATTTTCTTGCACGTCGCTCAGCCTCACCTTCATTAGCGGCCGTGATCCGGAAGCTCTGTGATGTAATGGGGTGTTATTTTGTTGCGACACACACACACACATCTATACACACGGGTGGAGAAAAAAAAAGCTCATTGCAATGACAGCAGAGAGGAAAAATGATAAGAGAGCACGCTAGCGCGTGCTTATCATTGCGGCTCTTGCAGCCATCATTGCGCGTCATTAACCCTTGCAGGGCCGAGGAGGACGCCAACTCGAGGTTTCTGCTTCGCTGGCACAGTTGCGAGCTTCTTTGCTGCCTTGTAATGTTTTGCATTGTAGTGTTATCATTGTTTTCTCCCAAAATGTCTTCGTCGGTTATAAACATCTTTATGCAGGATCGACTTAACCAGCTAGAAATTGCATTGTGCGACGAAACCACGCATAACCTTCGCTCTGCTGCCTGCTGATTTCATAATGTGTGTCCACGTCGTACGTACGATGCAACCTACAACGGCCAAGAGCGCGTCGGAAAAGGTCACACTCGACTTGTTCCGGACCACTTTCTCCGTATCTCGCTACACACACACACACATACGGGTGGGATGCAAAAGGTGGGTTTGACTTTTCGCGTTGCACACACTGGAACAACTTTCGCTTTCGCCGGCGCAACGATACAGACGCATCGCTCGGGCCCAAAGGATGATCCGTCCATCGCGAGACGGCTCGTGATTTCTAACCCAATCTGCTATCCTGGAAGGTCGTTAAATGCCACCGGGAGAGACGGTTGACATACCGGTAGCAGAAACATGCCCAATGATCGCCTTTGACGGACACTGGAATTATTTTTAACATCATTATCAAACAATTTTGAAGGAAAAAGCTCACAAGATGATACGCTACGTCACACCTCGTACCAGCGACTTGCTATCCGAGGGTTAACGCAAACAATAACAACACAATAAGGACGCCACAAGCAACAAATGAAGCAGTTACAATGCAACACGGACTAGAACAGTCTGTTCCGTGTGCTTCAGCAACCGTCCTGGCGGGGATTGTTTCACTTTTTTATTCTTCCTCTTCTTCTTCAGTCACTACTACTGCCCACACCACCAGAAGGTTTTACAACCGAGCGAAAGTGAAGCTATAAAGGTGAACGAAAAACTGAAAGTGGTTTGTTGGTCTCACGCTCTCTCTCTCTCTCTCTCTCTCTCTCTCTCTCTCTCTCTCTCTCTCTCTCTCTCTCTCTCTCTCTCTCTCTCTCTCTCTCTCTCTTTCTCCCGGAGCTGCTGCCTGGATGATGGTTTGTTTCGATGGCATATTTTTATTTTTATTTCTGCCAGTAACGACACACCCACGTTAATAGGTCTGTCGTGACATTCCGAGCGCCATTTCACTTTCATCGCGCGGAGAAACCGGCTCCCGGCCGGGATAAGATGAAGGGGCTCACTCACGCAGAGACAAACCCTCCCGCTGGAGACGCTTTCGCCTCCCGCGTGTGTGTCGGATGTCGGATCCCCCTAGCGGAACTGTTTGGACGCTTCACTATCATGTACACCTGTGAGCGTGGAGATGGCTGCTCCCCATTTGTGTTATTGTTTTGTTCTTGTGTGATTTTTATCTCTCTCTCTCTCTCTCTCTCTCTCTCTCTCTCTCTCTCTCTCAGTGAACGCAACACAAACGTAATGAATTTGTGTGATGCAGGCCGCTTTTATGGGTGCTGTTGTTATTTTTGAGTGAACCGTAAACTCACGTGTACTTGCCATCTATCGATGACGTTTCACCTGTGCGGTCCCCACGCACAGGGAAACGAATTTATGTGATTACAATTTTTATATCACACCTTCACGATGTCATACATCTCCTGTCCTAAGCTGCCCCATGTATAATTTTTTTTTACAACTCAACCCTCCGCTAAATTGTTGTGATAAGGTTTTGTTGTCGTTGTGATTTTTTTTACAACACTACGTCTAAAGCCGGTACAGCAATCCGAATTTTGGCGGCGCTATTTCGTCATAGGCGAACGACAGGAGGATAAAATGTTATAGGAAAACAACAGCAACAAAAAATGCCCTCATGCAACTCCCGGGCAGGCACGGTTGTTGCGTAATCTGCAGTGAAAACGAAGTTATCTGTGCAGTGCGGCGTTCCGGGTGGAGCGCTGTACAGTGCCTCGCCGGAAACGCAATTCGTAATCGAACGAATGGGTAGTAGTGGTATTGTAGTGTATTGAATTGCTGCCACTGCTGCACCGGGAAGCGTGGTGCCATTCCCTCAAAGTGCCTCCGACATTTCGCAACACACCGAGGCACAGGCACGAGTGGGCAGAGTAGGCTTACCGAAAATTGAATAATCAAAACTCGGAACGTACCGGCAGCAGCTCAGTGCAAAACCCATAACAAAAAAAAAAAAAACAAGATGGTATCTGCTGAGCTATGGCAACCAGTATCCGAGCACAATACTCTTCTGTGTTGGGGCGAGTGCAGATATATTTGCCAGTGTTTGGTGGCTTTGATTCGCCGTTGGAGGAGCAGAGTGTCAGTGCCTCTTCTAAGCCACTGTTTACTAGAGTTTACTTACGGACGCTAAAAACCCCTAACCTATCGCGTGATCGCGTCCTAACGACCAGCAACGGAGGTCCCATGTATCAACACTCTCTACTGCAGTCTCGGTACCGGTAGATCTCGTGTTTGTGGTGTGTTTGAAGAAGAAAAAATAAATCCACACTCCATAGTGTGACGCGAACGAAGCCGGGACGAAAAACAGGTAGTCAGGGTGTAGTGCCGTATGAGTTATTCGTATAGAATAATTCAAATGAGTCGCTGGTGATTCGAAGTGACTCGACTCACGAATGAAAGCTCCCAAGATTTATGAATCTTGGATGAATTTACGAATTTTCACAACACAAAAAGAGTTCCGAGCCTTTAATGACTTACAAGTTTAATAAATGCTACACGAACCAGCAAACAAGAAGTGAATTATAATTATCTTATTGCAAAATCATATTTTATTTATCTCACGCTTTTTAAAGCGTGCGTTTTTTTTCTCAAAACTCAATTCGTTTGTAATTTTTAAAATTAAAATTTTCTTATTATGTTTATTTAAGTAAAAGAAGTTCTTTTTTCAACCATATTCAATATATTTGAGATTTATGAATTTGTGAAGTACAATACATTTTCTTGGATTCTTGGAATATTTAAATTAATTTGTTCCTCAGATGCATTGACTTGCCTTAAGATTCATTCCAAATGAATCAATGCAATGAATCGGAATCAACAGTTACCCAACCCTATACACCATCACAGCGGTAATGTCGGTTCGGCGTTCGAGGCACCGGGAGTGGCACCCCAAACAAACAGCGGCTGTAAACATGAAAAGTGTGTCCTCTTTAATAAAACACTCTAATAACTACAAAAGCTCCATTAGCTCCCCGGTTCGAATAAATTGTTTTCGATGGCTAACGCGCTTCCAACGCGCGAACCATTTTTTGGTCCTTCGAACACGAATCGTTTCCAATTTGTTTTCACTGTCCAACAAACGTCTAAACGTCTCTTCCACCGGAAGAGTAAAGGAAGCTGTAGCTTTAAAGCTGGTCGCGATTTGGCTTGTACGTGTGTGTGTATGTACATGCGTACATGCGTATGCTACATTCACGGTCAATTTGCGTGTCCATTTTGGGTGGCCCACGCAGCACCTTCCGGGCAATCATGGCGGGCTTAGCGGAGCAGAGAGCCTTGGTAACCTTTAACCTTGCAAAAATAAAGCTTCGCTTCGTGTGTGTGTGTGTGTGTGTGTGCGTGAGCTCGCTTGTGTCTATATACACAAAAGGGCACGGTGTAGTATTGTTTTCTTGATCTCCAGAACGTGACCTACGGGCATGTCGTACTTGCCCGCGACGCTACTCTGCCCGTGTGTATAGCTCGCCCGGCTCGCCCGGGCGGCTCAATAAAAACGTGCTGAATGTAATGAAATATTAAGTCCACAGCCGGGAGGGCGTGGCGGACAGGTACGCAGGACCACAGACCATCCACTGGGAGGGATATTTTTACAGCTCTCTGGAACGAGGTGCGTGTCGAATGGCGTCTGCCGAGAGACAGCCGCTAGACAGTTGGCCACTGAATCGAAGGCCGATTGCAGGCCGGAAAGTGTGTTCCTGCCACGGCACTTAAAACTGTGACACAAATTTCGCAGTTCGGCACGCAACGGTTGACCCATCTGTTGACGCTGACCTTAGGGCACCTTTATTTTTCGGGGGGACTCGTTTCTATTCGTTGTTTGACCGCTGCGGTACAACTTCAACTCCGGCAAAAAACAAAGGTTGCCCAACCTTGAAGGATCCAATCTGCGGTACGGTGAAGTTGTGTACCCATTAGTGCACCGATAAGAGTGGTTGCGCTACGATATATTGACTCCCGCACCTTTTCCTTTCACAACAAAAAAAAAACCCGCGAAAAGCCATCTCATCTCGGGTTCCGAGAGTTCGGACGCGACGCGAGTCGCGCTTGTTTGTTCGTGTTTTGTTTGCTCGACTCGCTGTTTGACTGCATGTTTGCTGCCCGTAAGTCAACAGACACAGCACAAGGTTGGAAAAGATGAAATGAAATGGACGAGTGTATTGCGAAAACAAAAACCAAAATATAAAAAAACAACCTTCACGCCGGAAGTACGTGCAGGCGGGTCGGTCTGTTTGGGGTTGGAGTTTGTGTTTTATGTATCCGTCCACGTCCACTACAGACAAGAACGGCAAACAAAACGAGAAAAAAAGGGAATACGTTTGAAGCGACGAACCTGGCAAAGGTTACTAAAAAGGCTAACCGTAAGGATGAGGCCCCCGTGAACACAAGGCACGAGCACCATCCTTTCCAAGATGAAGCCCGGAACTGGAAGCTCGCCCTGTTCGGTCGCTTTGGACACCGGAAATGGGGCAGCCCCGGAGGATCGTGATGGGTGGTGGTCCGTTCGACTTGTTTGCACGTGTGGACCTGCTGTTTGTATGTTTATATATTTTATGTTTCCCCGTTTTTAACTCCCTCCCCCTTCCGGAAAATGGACCGCTACTCTCGCTTCTCCGATTATCGGGAAATTATCGCGCAAACCCCTTTTTAATCGGGGTCGGGGACCAGTGGTACTGTCCTTAAACGTGTCCTTCCCGTGAGTGTCGCGCTGCAGTATCTGCTCTTAAATCGCTGTGTGTACTAGTGATGGGTAAAGCTGACAGAAATCAGGGGTCAACTCCGCAACTCAAAAAATTCTGGAACCGACTCTGGTAAGAAGGTTCACCCAGAATTATCCGGAACCGTTTGGAGTTGTCCAGTGTCGATAAGAGTCATCCGAAGTCATCCAAAGCCGTCTGGAGTTGCCTGAAGATGCCCAGAGGGGTCTAGTCCAGAGTCGCCCAGGGACGTGCGGAGTCGCCGGTAGTCGTCCGGAGTCCCCGGGAGTCGTCCGGAGTCTCCGGGAGTCGTCCGGAGTCGCTTGGAGTCTTCCGGAGTGGCCCGGAGTAGGCTGGTGTCAACTGAAGTAGTCCAGAGTCGTCGGGAGTCAACCGGAGTCGTCCGGATTCAGTGCCGTCTGGAGTTGGCAGACGGCCGGTGCAATGTTTTTGTGATGAGGCTTGTCATCTTTAACTCCGACTCCTGCTCTTCGGGTGATTCCGATTCATATCGACTCCTTACGACTTCGGACGGCTCCGGACGTCTCTGGGCAACCTTGGACCACTCTGGACGACTCCGACTCGGTGTGACTCCGGTTTACTCCAGACGACTCCAGACGACTCCGGACGTCCCTGGGCGACTCTGGACCACACCCGACTCCGACT
>AXCO02008878.1:0-12946 GCA_000473525.2 Anopheles melas
TTTTTTTTTATTCAGTAGGGACGGCTTTGCCGTATTGCTTAAATTAAAAATAGTATTAAAATAGCAAAGAAAAACAATACCAAAATACTAATAATTGTATAAAAGGATTTGCGAAGTATCTCGCATATTGGTGAACGACATTACAGAACCATTGTCGGAAAATTATATTAGAAAATTTAATGCTATGAACACTCACTTCTACCAGGGACTTTTCAACTTTTGCTCTTAGAATTTCATATTAAACGAAAGCAAGTTTCTTATTACAAACAAGCTGAATAAAAATCATTAAATTTTTTAATCTTATGTACAATGTAAGCACTGTTTTGATGCGTAATCGTACACATATTTTACATTACAGTGCTATGCAGTGCTGCTCACGAATAGCATCTGCATTGCGGTACCCGAAACGATCGCTGAAGTGCGTTTCGACTTTCAAGATCTGTTATTTGCCACTCTAACTGATTTGCTTCGCTGATTTTTAGTCGCTTCGAACCATTGGACCGACGATTGATGGATCAACCTACCGTAAGTGGAACGATAACGGGTTCCCCCTACCATAGTGCATTACCAATGTGCATTCCAAGTGTGGCAATCCCGGGTAGGTTGGACTCACCTTGACATAACATCAATGAATTTACTGATCCCCTTTCCAACCGCACCCCCATCTCCACCGGGAAACGCATTTCTTGCGTTTAGTGAAACATTTTCCCGCTCGAAACTTGCCAACTAAGCAGCTTGCGACGCAATGTTCCGGACGAACGAACGAGCGAACGTCTTAGTGCTGGGAGCGTTTGTGTACCACGTTTGCCGAGCGAACCGTTCAACTTTGGTGTCGCTTGTAAACGCGGTGACAAATCACTATGTCGTGATTCTTTGTTGCCCTTTGCTCCATCTCACTCAATGGCGTGTTTGTCGTCGGTTTTTTGTTGTTGTTGCCTGTTTTCTCTTCTACATCAATTTTTTTGTTGTTGTTGCCTGTTTTCTCTTCTACATCAAACCAGCCATATCGTGCTGTCTGTCCCTGTCTTTCCCCACGTCGTACGCGAGCGAACATTCCAGGCGAGATTTTGCAGAAAGCGGTGGGTGTTACAAACACTTCCGCACGAATAATCAAATTCATTCCGTGGAAAATTGAATTTTATTTCTGTTTTATAGTGTTGAAATATTTGTTGCCTCTTTGAAAAGCGGCAGCATGGGCATACCGAGCGGTGCGCTAACAAAAATAAAATACGCCAAACCATTACGGTACCGCAGTGAGGTTTATATGCTTTGCTGTTCACCTTCATGCGGAGCAGCGGTGGTGGAAAGAAATTGTAGGCATCGTCAGCCGAGATTTGTTGCGTACGGCATGAATCTTAAATGGCTAACGAAATGCGTTAAAATTGCGTGAACTGACACGTGTTTTGAGCATTGCGTATGTGTGTTTTCAAGTTTTTGTACAAGAAAATTCGTGCTGGAGGATAAGCATGAATTTTACCCAAATAATACAATTGATGTACGTGCAGCTTCGCGCTGTAATCAATTCATTTTATCACTTTCAACATTTGCACCAAAATCTAGGTTTCCTTTTCAAAATTTAACACTGCTGCCTTTTTTTAGATTTACCTCGGTTTGCTTCCCACTACTGGTGTACCCGAAAGTTCAGTGCTATTTACTGTAACCGAAATAACGAGAAGAAAAACTCTAATCTGCTGGCGGATTAGCTTTGTGGCGCACAAATGCGCCGAGCCGAATTTGTTGAGCAAATAGTGGTTAAGGTTCGTACGGGTACCTTTTCCGGGGATTCTTCTTTCTTCCTCTCAATTCAAACATGCCTTCCTGCCCTTCAGCCGTTTTTTGAGTTCTTTCCATCACAAACATCCCCAAACAAGGGGGATAGATTTGCAGGATTTGAAATGAATTGGAATGAAAAAAAGAAAAGCGACAACGGCAAAGGGATTTGCCGTTTTGTTTATTGTCCGCGCTGATGTTTTCCTCCGGATTCCCTAGAAACCGTTCGCCGCGTTACAGTTTGATGCGACCTTAGCAATATTTATGACCTGTAAAGTTTTGCGTCCCGAAAGCAGCACCGAGTTTAAAATGTGTTTGACTGACGCTTGTACGCTTCCGGGATTGCTACTGCTTAAATCAACAATGATTTGTTTGATGGAAATCCTTGAACGAAAAGATAAAGTTTGCGCCTACGATGAATTTCATCGGTTTGCCCAACGGCCGATGGACTAATGTGGTTCGTGAATTTTCAAGAGCACATAATTATTTGCGTTCCGAGGAAAAACGCCCGAATTTGATGGAGATGGGCATCAATAGATGGCAGTTTGATTGTAAAAATAGTATAAATAAACAGAGAAGAACACTCCTTGAGAACAAACTTTAATTTTGTTTTACATCGAGAAACAAACCAATCAAAACGTAAAACATCATTGTGTAATAAATACAATGTTTTGATTTCATCAATTATCCTAACAAAGTATTTAAAAATTAAAGATTTTATGTGAAATAATATGAAAATTGCACACAATGTCGAAGTTAGGACACAGTTTATCAGCGCGATACATCGATACAAATATTAACTACTGACTGAAGTGCCAATAAAATAGTGGCCTCTCGATTTGCTGCCCCTAAACGCCAATTGATTATCCGCACTATACGTATGATGACTTGAATTTTTTTCCATTCAAGCAAGCCGTAAGAAACGAAACCTTTGACGAGACTGTTATTATGTCCCCGTTTAGCGTGTTCCGTGCCATCAGCTCGATGAACATGTTTTGCATTTAGCAGATGCAAATTATCGTCGGTCACCGTAGTAATTGCAATCGTCTACACCTTATCCGGGAGGCGTTTTGAGTGAATCAGCACGATATTGGCTTGACGGTGCTGCTCAATGGAGTGGGTTATCAATGAACAGCTCAAAAACAAATCCTCCTAGCACGACTTTTCGAGAAGTTTAATGTTCTTAGACAAATTTTCAGGGAAAGCTTGTTTTTTTTACTCATTAAAATTATTACACTTTTTGTACTGCAATTCCTATAAAGTTTCATACATATTTCTAAGCCAATAAAGAGATTAATTTTGCTGTGTAATAAATCATGCGAAACAACGCAAAACATCGCTTGTGCAACACAATAAGTCATTAAACAATACAAGCAAATAGAACTCTGTCTAATAAGACCTGTCGATTGTCTTATGAAACTGCTGTAGAATGCATCAAAACAATCAATCTTTTTAATGTAATATCGGATTAATACTGATGTTTAGAAAATTATAATGTAAAGTAACATGGAAGCTTTACATTAAATCATGCTAAAAAAATTAAATAGCTTTAAAGATAAACATTTTCATTAAAAAAGACGGTCGTATTGCTCGTGCTGCTTAAATAAACTTCCTTTTACTGTGCATTTCTCTTGAGCCGATATTTTTAGCAATACAAACAAATATGTGTTACCCGTCGGAATCCCTACGAAACCGCACAAACGATCGATGTCATGCTGCTTCACGAGCAATGTTTCAAGCACTGTTAAAATGACAGTAAAAAATGAATATACAACGTCGATTAGCGTCAATTGTTAGCGCTAGCGTCTTTCTTACCATATCGGGGTGAGCACAATACTCTTCCTCAGCTCCCGGCAACCAACCGTTGCAACAATAGGTGCACGCACGCCAAAAAGGTAAACGCTTGCATATAAAAGTCGTATGAATAATGGATTACGGGCGGTATTAGTTACACGATCGCATAAACGGTAGAAAGCTGCCCCGGGACGCCCGTTACAATCGTTCGTTACTGGGCCCCCTTGGTTCGTTCGTTAGTTTGTTCGGTCGCACGCAAACAGGGGAAGAACAGTGAAGAAAAGCGATAAATATTATAACCGTGTGTGTGCGTGCTTTTCTTTGGCTCAAACGGAAGGAGCGGAAGCAGAAAAGTGAAAGATTTTCCCGATTTTTTGCAAAGGAACGGCATTGTGTTCCCAACGCCGAAAGGGGAGAAGATTTTATGCTGTTTGTGTTTTTTACCCTTCTGTCGTGCACAAAAAAAAAGAAGTGAATCTGAAGCGTTGAAACGTTGATGCGATCACTGATAGCGGACCGCCCAGCAATGTCGTGGAAAGCGCGTAATGTGAAAAGGATTTTCCCACTCCGGAAGTGTTTGTGGATTGGCAGCCTGTTGCTGTTGAGCACTGCGCCGGGCCTACCGCCCGTAGAAGGGGTAATAATTTTCCCATCGCTCTTTCGCCTGTTAGCTTCGGCTCGGTGAAAAATCATTTGCTCTCCAGGCACCATTTAACGGGCATCTCCAGCCCAGCCCACAGGGAGCGACTATTTGTTGCTTGCTGTCGGTTTTATAATCGCTGCAAAACAAACCCTACCAGTTCACCCACTGGAGACGCATTTATAGGGTTCAAATTTAACTTTCCAAGCGATTTTATCATTAAACTCTCTACTCTTTTTCTCCCTCTTTCTTCCTCCCTACTCCCGTTTTTTTACTCAATATCTCACACACACACACACATATACACAATAGAAAGCAACCGTAGAGCAGATGATGAAGTCGGGTGAAATGATACGGTCGGTTTGCCTGGGAAAAACCAAAGTCGCTGAGGAGCTGGTGAACGGATTGCGCGAGTCCAAGTTCGCGGACGTTAAGGAGCTTAAGTGCTACGTAAACTGCGTGATGGAAATGATGCAAACGGTCGGTATGGAACTTACTTCCCACTAAATCTCCCCATGCCCTGACCCCACACTGACGCATCTGTTTCGTGCTATCGTGTTCTTGCTGTTGCAGATGAAGAAGGGAAAACTTAACTACGACGCATCGGTGAAGCAGATCGACACAATCATGCCGGACGAGCTGGCGGGCCCGATGCGGGCGGCGCTCGACATTTGCCGCACTGTGGCGGACGGCATTAAGAACAATTGCGATGCAGCGTACGTTTTGCTTCAGTGCCTGTCGAAAAACAATCCTAAATTTATTTTCCCGTAGCTGATGGCAAACAACGCTTGTCGGTTAGGTTGCGTTGCGTTGGTACGTTAGTCGCCTCGGCGGTATGAATATGGTCCATTTTCACAGAAGGCGAATTATTGCAACAAGTCAGTGGTGTCCTGTACAAAGTTTGGTGTCTTAATTATACACGAATAAATATTTACAATAATTAAGAAAATAAATTTGGTTTATAATTATCAAATACCTGTTTTTTACATTGTTTTAGTATATTTGTATTTTACAATTTAAAAAAGGTAAATATCTAATTAGTGTATTTTACGTTTAAATTTAATAAACATAAAAAAATTAAAGCTAATTGGCCGCCCAAGTTTGAATATATCATTTGCTCAAAGACTTATTCTAAAAGTTTACAGTAGTGAATTGTCGATTGATGGTATAGCTCCATAGAATTTTCATATTAAGATAACCTAACTTTCTTCCAGAATGGTGTGTAGCCCACACCACTCTGGAGGAAATTCTAAAAGTCCTAAGCGCCCTGTTTGAAAAGCCGTTTCGAATGACTCTGGTATGGTTGCCTGCTCATTGCGGCATCTTAGGAAATGAGAAAGCATACCATTTGGCCATAAATGGTGCTTTGGAGGGGCCGTTTTACGATATACCTATCCTATCTCATGATTTCTGATGGGCCCGCAGGCTTTCTGCATTGCACGCTGGCAGAACTTGTAGGACACGCATCAACTCGGGAGGTTTCCGTACTCGATCTCTCCTAGAGTTTCTCTAAAGCCTTGGTTACGCGACATCTATGGGGATCGTGCATTTATTCGAATGATGCCCATAGATTCGAATCGAATGACTTAGGTTTAATTATTTCACACTAGGCGGAGGTCTCCAGCGTATAGGACAGGTCGACCGAAAGCATGTGGTTGCAGCGTTGGATTTTACGACATAGACCTATCTTCTATGATCTCGCGCCGAATACGAGGCTGCACAACTCTGTATGTTGGATGCAGTCGAAAAACTGGGAAGATCTCCTGATATCACCAGGGAAGAACTCCCCATCCGGGTAGATATACTATACTAGATATACTAGCTGGGTCGGACTGGAGTCTGTTAAAGATCATCTTTGAGTTCTGTAGAGGTAAGGGATTAACTGTGTGAGTGTCCTATGGCAATACTCTTATGACTAGCGGTGCGGTGGCGTGGATCCCTGGGGTGTTACTGAGGCACTTCCTCTCTCGTGGCTTCTCTGGCGGGATTGCTGTCGGGGCGCGGATGTGTATTATTGTCGTGCGTCTTGCTATCGGTTGATTGACCAGAACTGTCATTTTTCTCATTCCTACTCTATTTGTTTGTCGTTGTGCTACATGTTGTATATCGCTTGTTTGCTTGTGAGTCATTCGTACGTATGGTTGGTGGTTCAAGGAAATCCTCGTCGAGAGCAACGACGAGGTCCTTTTCTAATAAAGTCTTCAAAAATTTGCAAGAGATACATACAGTTACTTGAAGCCATGGAAGCTAAACCTGTTAAAGACCCCTTATACGTATACTCAACCTTTCCGAACGGACTGGATCTGACCTGCTAAAGATGTCTCGGATTTTCGAAGACTACCCTTATGATAACCCGGGCAAGGACGCCGCATAACAACGAACAACACGATATCGACTCCTGCCACGTTTACGGATGGACTTCTCAAAACAATCTGAATCAGATGACGACGTAGTACACGATCTCAACCCCAGAGATAAAATACATGTCTGCAAGATAATGTAGCATGAAATGTTTATCAATTGCAATTTACAATGACTTCCTTTTGGCTGTTATTCTTATGACTATGGAATAACTTTTATTGCACTAAACAGAACCTGAGAAGGCTACAGGCCTTGGCTACTCAAAAAAACTAAATTATGACCACAAAGGTGTTAGTTTTGTTCATTCATTTATAGGTGTAACAACAATAGTTTGACTTCGAATTATGGTACCTTTGAACATTTTGGCCAAAATATGACAAACAAATTATGAAATTTTTCCATTTTAAACCCCAAATCATTGCATAGAAAAATTATGTATCGAAAAGCAAAAAAAAACCATCCTTGAAAATTGGACAAGATATTGGCAAAGGATGGCATAAAAGTTGATTGTACCAACAATTTATTGAGCAACTATAGTAACTGTAACCTAACCTCTCAGCATCCACCATGAAGCTTCCTTGGCATCTCAATATTAAAAACATCTGAAAAAATACCAAAAGGTCCAATTTGCACGAACTGGTCCCATTATTTTAAAAATAATCATACAAACATTTAAAATACATCTTCAATTCTCAAAACCGTTATCAAATGATTACTTTTAATGAGTTTAGCATTAGCTTAACTCATACCAACACCTTATCAATGTTTAATCACATTTTTTCGCCACTATGCTATGTGTTCATGTATACGACTTCTCATGAAATAAATTTTCCACCATTATGAACACACCGAAAGCAATCATGTGCCGAATATCACATGCCGAGCAAACGCGATCGGCGTTGCTCACCGTTACCGCCCCACGCTCTTCACGCTTTATAATTTTCTTCTCATGTCAGGCCAAAGTTTAGTTCATTTTTCTTCCTCCCACCGTGCTACAAAGTTTCACTGCTTTGACATCATGTTTCCTCACCACCCCCCCCCCCCCCCCCACCAAAGCTTAGGCAGCTGACGTACTGGAATGATCGCGAGTATGTGCGAATGCGTTCCCCGGTTCGACTTTTCCACAGTTCGACCGATGCTACTTATTTGAAAGGAAACAACTTTCAAAAGTCATCAAAAGCTGCTCCCACTTCCTGCTGCTCCTGTGGGTGTGTGTGTGTGTGTGTGTATGGGCGTTCGTGTTTGTGGGCGTGTATTATATTCTTTACCGCGCAAAATAAGCTCGCTGTTCCGGTTGAAAGTAAGTAACGGATGAAAAAAAGCCACATTGCACTAACTAAAGATAAAGTATTTCAGCTGTTTGCTTTCATTTTCGCGTGGGGTTTTTGTTTTTTTTTATCATAGCGAAACAATTTCAAACTGCAAGCTGCAGAGCAATAGTTTCGAATTTATTTCATTAAGTAGGTTTATTAACGAGAGTTGGTGCGTTGGTGTATAAGGCACAGCAAAAACTAATTTAATCAATTGAATGTTTCCAGTTTTACTGTTTAGTTTAAAGGAGGTTATCTGAAGCCGTATCACGTTTAAAAATGAAAAGATATTGTGATGCGGTTTTTGGCGATACTTAACGTTATAGCAGCATTAATTAAGCTTTTGCAACGCCCTCCCCATACCAATGTTGCATCGGAAAGAAGGAAAGGAAAGATCATCCGGCAGAGCGTCGTTGCATATTGCTTCGATTTTCCGCCCCGTCAGTTAATTAATTCATTCAACTCAGCGCAAAACTCAGCGTTTACCGCTGCCGCGCCATCGAACCAGCTACAATTTGGTTGATTGCTTCACGTTCAACATTATCATTAAAGTCGTCATCGGGTCGGGGCGGAACATTGGGCTGCACCGTAGTCTCCCGTGCGACACCGCGATCGACAGTCGGTGCGAGGTAAAATGCAAATTGTGCTCCGTCACCTTTTCCGCCTAAGACGCGGGCAAACGCGCGCGCGCGCACGAGCGCACCCTTACGCTTTCGATGGCCGGAAGCCGGAAATGAATTTTGGAGCTGCGAGAAACGAGCGAAAAGCTTTACTGCCTGGGGATGGGAACGAGCTTTCAAATTTTAATCCCGGTTCCGCATTTGTCGCCCTGGAAGAGTTTCTATACCGGCACTGGGGAGAAATTTTACCGTTTCTATGTCTCAAGTTTTCGGGATTATGATCTTGAGCGGTAAGCGCACTGAATGGCGTTCGTTAGAAAGAAACGGTTTTTAGACGGCTGCCTAGCAAATTCCAGCTTCGCAAAAGTTGTAAAAGTTTAACTCACCATTACCAAATTATAAATTAAGTAAACACATTAAACGGCAATGCATTAAGTTAAACGTTTCCTAATGCACATTTTTCTGCCATTTCGAGATACTTTCCTCTAGCCTCTAGTCACGAAAGAAAGTACATGCGTCATGATTGGTGTATAAATTTAAGATTCTAGGAACCGTCGTCAGTTTCCGACAATGGTTGCTATTTTTTCGTGCCACCGTGTACGATTGATGCTTTCAAAATAAATAACGAGCTACAGTAAGGAGAAGGAAAAAAACTATAAGTGAAAAAAAGTTTAAAAATTGATCAGGGATTTAGTTGTCAGCATTTTTCCTCTTCTTCTTTTCCAACGCTTGTTATGGCGGGAGAGGAAGAAAGAATAAAGCAACGGGAAGCAAGAAGGAGGATTGATAGCAAATATCCTACGCTTGTTATTGTTTGGTTCATGGGTAACTTTAGAGTTTTAATTGCTTCCCGCTGACGTCGTTTTTCGCAAGCTTTCCTATTATGTCTCCCTGTTTCGCTGATACAAACTGCAGATAAAGCAAATCGGTAAGGGAGGGGCGCTCTGTACACTTGAAAATATCTATGCTTTCAGGTTTTTTTTCCATTCACGGATTGAAACGGACTCACTTCACTAAGCTCACTTATTCGTGTTTCGTTTAGTCTTTCAGTTCTTGGCGTTCCATACTTTCCTACCCTCGATAGAATATAAATTGACCTATTTGATGTATAAATAATGATTCCCTGGGTAATATCTTATTCCGCTTCGGTCCATTTTATATGCTTGGAAGTGATTGTGCAGTTCCACAGCGAAGAGGGAACAAGCAAATAGGAGAGTTCGCTGTGAAATCTACCCCTTTTTTTTGCTACTGATGGTTTAGCATCCGGTGAGAATTCAATGAATAATTTCATTCTCACGACACTCGATCGAAAGGTTTCGGTAGTAGGTATGAGAAGAAAACACAGAGCTGTGCAAAATAAAACCGGATCAACCGGAAGTTCCGGACATACGCGACGAAGAATAGGCCACTGTTGCTACTGTTCGACGGAGGGCCGCAAGGATGGGAGTGCTCCGTAGAGTGAGTTATCGTGGTACTTTTAGTCAATTTCTAGCCGCACGATTTGACTAATGGTTGTTCGTGTTGTAATCGTGAGTTAGGGTAGCCTGCCTGCTTTACCACCATTTGGTTGTCATAAATATCGACACGGATT
Organism: Anopheles melas; assembly: GCA_000473525.2. Lineage (NCBI taxonomy): Eukaryota > Metazoa > Arthropoda > Insecta > Diptera > Culicidae > Anopheles > Anopheles melas. The sequence continues at coordinate 10,087 of AXCO02008878.1, forward strand.
CCGTTTGATGCCAGGTGCTGGGAAGCTAGGTTATTTGTCATAATGATGCTCTGATGGTAAATATGCTAAAATCCTACCCTAACGCATACGTATGTCACATATGTGACGGGAGCATTGTGGTGTAAAAGTTTAGCTGAAAGACAAATTACAATCGGCATGTACTGTGGTTGTATGTACAACCCAGACGGGCATTTTGCAGTTAAAGTTGTACAACAGAGATTTATCAAACGTGTAATTGATTGTTTTGATTTTTACACCATACATTGTACTCAGCAGCAACTTTGGTACTTAGTCATTCTCATCTTCTTCTATGCTTTGGGTCATGTCGGCTTTGGAAGGCTTTTTTATCACTCAATCGTATAGGTAGTTTTATTCTGGAAAAATAAATAAATGTACAGTTGGCAGACGCTCCGGTTTTCATATAGATTGTGTATTTTACTTTTTTTTTTTAAACTTAAATGATATTTGATCTATTACGGTGACTATAAATAGAAGGCGAGGCACGTTTGTACTGTGCCAAATCATCTTGACATCACTCCAACTGCTCACAACACTTATTTCAGATTTACTTTGGTAATTAATTAAACTTATTCCACAAGTCTATTTGAAACTGCAACTACTTGAGAATCTCTATATTTCGACTCGTTACTGTAAGGTCACTTCAAATAAACTTCTGCAGCCAATTTGTCTTGCACAGCAGTAGAGTTTTGAGCACTAACGAATAGTTTAGCGGTTTGATCGAGACCGCACGATAAAACTGTGACTGCAGTGATGATTGAATGGTACAATTTGTCTCTGCTTTATGGGAAAACTTTTGTTAAAGGGAAATTCTCGCCCACGGAGTGCCCGCCAGATGTTAACGATACATCAGCAAATGAAAGTATGACATATGTGTGGGTTGGAAATCCCGGCCTACACCTGCCTTTTGCGCTCGAACCAAACCCAACTTGTCATGCGATATCGATGATTTCCGTGATGCTTCTTCCCGGTACGCGTATCTCGTTAGCGCTGGTATAAATCTCGAGCAAATGTGTATCACACGAGTGAAATGGGGTGGTCTATTGCAGCTCCGGAACCCTTCGATGCGCTGTGCCAGGTGCCATTACTAACACACCACACATATACACACACACACACCATCAGCATCATCGTTGACGCTAGCGTGCAAAGTAATCTGTCATGGGAAATTATGACAAATATTGTACGACGATCGCCAGTCAAACGAAGCGTCGCAGAATGCGGAAAACCCCCAGCGAACCGAAGAGTGGTATAGTGGTATTTTTGCTCCACGCTAGTCGCTGTTCGGACCGGTGGGATGTGATGATGTGCACCAACGGCAAGGATTTTTGGTTTAGCTTTGGGTATGTGTGAGATTTCAACACTCGATTAAAATTTGTTAGCGAGCCATCAGCTGTACACCCAGCGGATGTGGCAAAACTGACAGGAATTTTCCTTTTTACAACCATCGGCTTATCTTGCGGTGCAAAATGACATCACCGGATGAAAACTGGATTTCGTATAATGTGTCACGGTATCTGGCCTCCTTCCCTTTGCCTGTTTCGGAACCACAGCCACCACCTGGCATGTAATTCTTGCCGACGTGCGAACACGGTCGATGTTGGTCCATTGTTAAACTAGACGGCTACTTGTTGACTTCACGCGTGCCTGCCTTGGGGGCAATACATGGAATATTTTACCGTTGTGTCATATTTCCAGACAAACTCGCAAGGACGCACGAGAATGTTTGGTGATGATGTTACGTGTGAGATATTTTCAGCACGTGTAAGAATGTGTTATTTTATTTATGTGTGTAAATTATTGGAAAAAAATTCTTTTACAGCAAGATGGGTTTTAATTGACGCACATGTACTTGTGTGTTAATACGCTTACAGTGTGCTATGAGTGTAAATAAGGGGGTGGAATAATGTCATAGCTATTTAACACCTTAGATTTATAACATATAACACTGTTTTTTCAAAGGTGTAGATGAATGGATGAACATAAACTATGCAATTAATAAAACTTAACATTGGACACATAACTTAACATAATTTGTCAAAAGCTCACTCCTTCAGTAAAAAGATAATTTAAAAAAAAAACATCATCAAAACTAGCAAAAAATACTTCTTTTAATAAAACAATAAGAATACTTTCAATAATAACATTTTAAAACTAAACAGTTTATATCCCATTTGAAATAGAACAAATACATTTCAAATAAAATTCCTAAAATTTTAGGCATTGCATAGAACGCAGATGGATGAATGTCTGCGCGATAAAAATATTATCTTACTTCATGTCTTTATTAATTCATTCAGATATTATTTATAAACACATTAAAAACATGAATCTTTCACAGCGATACATCTATGACTCTCCAATTCTACAGTAAAATGTTGGATTACAATCCATGATTCCACCCAAGTTAGCACCGACATCCGTCTGCTACGTCCCACTTTCCGTCACCCGATACGGTCATAACAATTTCGTTAATATCTTTTCAGCCTTGTCTGCCCGGGAAAAGAACAAGCAGCGAAAAGTCTTGCCAAAAGTTGTGCCGAATGATGATGGCCATAAATATGCCGCCACCGAAGCGCAATAATATTGTAGTGGCCGCGAGAAGTTTTTCATTTCCTTTCGCTTACAGCGTACCCTTAAACGTGGGCCGACGCGGAAGAGGAGCGCAATGTACAGAAAATAAACAGAAAATATCCATTTTCCATCGCTTTTAAATCCCACCTGCTGGCATGTTTCTTCGCCAGCTTGGCTATGGTCTTCTGGGAGGTGCGGACCAGGCTGCTCGGATGACGACCAACCCCCCCCCCCCTCCAGTGCTGTTAGACGCTGCTTTAGGCTGGTG